>WAAG01070600.1:13226-24890 GCA_013390105.1 Tichodroma muraria | reverse complement strand
CCTCTCGCCCTGCTCTGTTTGTCCCCTTTCCCGGTAGAAAGGTTCAAGAGGAAAGTGTAATGCTGAACCAGCAGGCAAGGTTCAGGCACTTGCCTCAGGTAAGTAGCCTTGCAAAGTGCTCTGTAATTCTGCGAGTCACACTGGGTTTAGTATCAAATGTCTTTGAGAACTCCATCTGCTAAAGCTGTGTGCGCTCAACACTTCTGGATAACCATAGATGAACACGTCATCTTCTGAAAATGCCTTCCCCTTATTTTTTCCAGCTTTTTTCTCCACTCTTAGACCACTCATGCACCACATTCACTCATAAAGCACCAACAGCATTCCCCACCTCCAGAATCTGCCTAAAGAGAGAAGGTGTGGATGCTACGCGAGTCTATCCCCTACTCTTGCTAATCCAGTACAGGCTTCTGAAAGCTGAGGTCATCATTTGCATGCAGCCATTGCATGAGCAAATAAGGTGTTTAAGGCACCTCTCAGAATGGGCTCTGAAGATTAGTTAATGTTTATACAGCCCACTGAAAATTGAAATGACTGCTACATGCTAAGTATTACCATCACCAGGGATCCATTTAAGTCAAAGCAGGGCAGACAGTGAAGGAAACAAAACTTATTTTTTCTGTCCAGCACAATTACTGCCAGACTTATGCATGCTAAAAACACCCAATAACCCATCTAACACAGTAAATTAATGTTTATGCTATTAAGTTTAGACAATCTTAAGCTGAAAGCTTTTCAAACTACAGGAAATTGCATGTTGCACAGGGACAACTGTATACAATTACAGTGATTTCATAAAATGGCAGAGATATAAAGCAGAAACTGAGTGGCCGGCAAGGCTTCTAAATCACACAGATAACAAGAATGTCCTGGTGGGCCAGAAGTCTACATCTTTTTCACAGGTGTTCCTAGAGACAGGAATTATATCCATAATCTCAAAATTCAAGAGAAGTCAGTGCACTGCACACCTGTATCTGTGAGGCAATGACAGACAGATCATTGATCAGCACGTACTATTATTGCCATTGTGGAGTCACCGTACATCAGCCAGATTTATTATTACCCCATGTCGCACCCCCAGCTGACACTCACAGTAAAAGCAACATTAAAAGGGACATGGAAATATTTGGACTAACCCATACGTTTCTTTCGGATGCAAAAGCTCAGAAGAGACAGAAAGAGCACAAACATGAAATGCGACGAGTGCGATGCTCCCCCAGGCAGAAAGTTCCCAGCTGCTTTGCTAAAGGCCACAGCAATACGTCTGCTTTATGCTTGTTTTCACGAAGGATTGTTTAACAGTACACTTGGTGCAGCCCTACATTGACACAGTAAACGTCAGCTTAATACAGCCTAGGTAAAGCTTTCAGCTTACCAAGTGCTGCTGCATGCTTTGCCAAACATCTGAAGGACTGCGGTGCCTCTGACTTTTTTCTGATGTCTTGCAGGTACAGAGTGGTATTAAAGGTAGTTTTCATGAATGCAAAACCAGGCAGAGGCTTGTCTAAGAGCTATCAGTCCTATTTTATACCTTATTCATTGTACTGTTCACAGCACATTTTTATCGCCCCTCTCCCTTCCACTAAACAATTCCAGAAGTGTCATTTGCACACCAAAGGAGTGTATATTGCACCATTCAGTTCCATGTGGTAGATTATCGGGTTGTGTATAGCAGCTAAGCAGAACATCGACAGCTGTGCAGCCACATCTCAGCTGATACTAAAAGAAGTCTTGTCGGCAGTTCTGATCTTAAAGTAAAGACACTGGAAAACTTAGCTCCAATTAGGCTGAGGCTGATACGATTTTCTGGAATGAACACTAAACAAATGTGCCCAATAACACCATCTTTGCAAAATATCTTGTTTAGTTTGTCTTTAAAAGATAACATTTTTGAGATAAAAATGTCCTGACTTAAAAGTGATAGATCCCTGCAGTCCACGTTCACAAAAATCTAAATTTTGTATTTTCTGTATTTTGCATTTGAAGCATAAGTGTGTTATGCTTCGTTAATATGAAATCACCACCCTGCATCACTGACATATTAGCCGAGCTCCAAGTGACCTAATTCATTTTTAATATTTCATAGTTTGTTAAAAGCTGTAACAAGAGATCACCAACACGGCTCTGACACTCCCTGTCATGAATCAAAAGATGTAGGGAAAAGGTCATGTACTTACTAACTGGCACCAAACCAAATTCATCACTACAAAATGAGAGAACAGAAATGAAGACTGCATTTCCCATTATGCTTCTCTCTTTATAAGAGTATCCATCAACTTGCATGACACCAAAACCAGAATTTATTTATATGCATGTGCCCCAATAAAAGGTCAGAGAGAAGTGAGAAAGAGAAGAAATAAGGACTGCAGCCTTTGTCTAAGCAAGTAGTTCCTTCCCTTTAAAGCATGCTCAGCAGCAACAGCCTTTGAAGACCAAAAGGAGAAACAATTCCCAGCCACAAAGAGAAACTAACAAGTCCCTTATATGGCTAAGAATTGCAATGCCATTTTTTTCCACAGCCAGAAAAATTAGAGCAAGAGGGGAAAATAGAGCAAACTTTAAACAGGCAGCTCTCTGAGCACTGGGGAATTCACAGACACATCATTCCAGCTTTAAGAACTGCGGAACACTTTCTTCTTTAAAGAGAAGGAGGACGTTACACCAGGTGAGTCCCTGAAATCTAGATTTTAACTCTCCTGTTGTAACTATGGATACCTAGCTTTAAAAACCTTTTGTGATGTAGCAGTACACCAGGCTCCCTTATCTCATCCTCTGGTGAAACGCCTCCACCTGAAGTTCCCTAATGTCCCTTTATCTCACAAGTCACCAATGCACCACCACAAGGTTTTGCCAGCTCTGAGGCTGTACATCCAAAACAGCCCTCTGCCCTTATCCACTGCATCTTCAGTCTGCCTTTCACCCGGCCCCCCCCCAACCCTGGCACAAATGTTGCCAGTTTCTCAGCTGGGAAGGCAACTAGACTGCATCACACGGTGTTCCAAATAACCAGAGCCTCTCACGGGCAAGACACACGAGAGTTGATGGTTGATCCAGTCCTGCCATCTCCCACGGGCAGGAAAGGTCAGGCTCCTGTGCCGCGTCGATACTGAACTCTGAATGGTCTCTAAATATAACCGGGCAGAGGAAGGGCTGTGAGAGTGGTGGGGAAGGGAGTGAAACAGAAGCCAAATGAGCACACCACCATTTTGGTCCACCAATAAGACTTTCCCGCTGTACTCTGCCACATTCTGCAGCAGAGTACTTAAGCATAGCTTCAGGATTAAGTCTGTGAATGCAAACTCACAGAATAAAAATAAGCTGCTGGTTGATTTATACTTGGGGAGGGGGGAACACGAATCCGTTCAACAACTTATCTTGAATGAATTTGAATCACACAGGAGTGACATCACTTCCACAACAAGACAGCACATAAATCATCATCAACCACATGGTATTAACCATAAAACATGTGTCAGGAAGACACCAACAAGGAAGAAAATATCAGAGTGCTTTACATCGTAACCATGCAATCTTATGCGACTTCTGCTATGATCTATACGTCAGGTGGTTTATTTCTTTCATTTACATCTGAATGAAGTCAATACAATTAACACAGGAACCCTCATGGAAAATCTGTCCGAACAATTTCATCTGCATAAATATACCACAAATAAAGCACTTAAAAATGTAAATATTTGCTTTTTAATAAACTATCACATTTGATACTGAAGGTCATTTTACAACAAAAAAGCAAAGAGGGAATTTATTTTCACCATGGTTGCAAGCTAGCCCAAAACCAAACAAGATAAATAACAAAGAAAGAAGGAAGGAAAAAAAAAAATCAAAAAGGAGGAAAAATAATCTTTCTCTTATTTGACAATGTCAGACATGAAATCTTTCAGCTAATAAAAAACTTCTAGGAGAACAGATTAGACTTTGCTGTAAACCAACAAAATATAAAAACCAGTATGACTGAGGAATTAAACAGGAGCTTGCAATCTGCAGCTACAGATGGGACAAGCAACCTTTGCTTAAGTTGTCCATTTAGAAATATTGTATCCTCAGAAAAGACCTACACAGAAAACTGACTTGTTTCAAATTTCAAAGAGGCTACACAGTATTTCTATCCAAAGAATTACATAATTAAAAGCAAAACCAGCTCTCCAATACATTTTTGTGGATTAAGAGCATTTAGTCTCTTACAGAAATTGTTAATCGTTATTATAGGCAGTGGGCTTCATGTGAGACATCTCCTATGGCAATTAGACTTCCCCTCTGTATAAATCGTATCTCAGCTGGCAGAGAGAGAAACAGACAGAAAGACAAAGCATCTGGTTTATGCTGCTCATTCTTTAAAATTATAAATCATGATAAAAAATGTTAAATAAAAATTATAACCACAGCAAACACAAAAAAATTAACAAAATGCTGTTAAAGTATCAGATGAGCTGTGTCCTCAGCCCCTTGCACAATGCAGAATCATTTTGATTTACTGTTTTTATTTCTTTTGTGACTGTTTGGGTTTGTTTTTTTTTTAAACCTGCATATTGTTCAGCTGTCCTGGTTTTGCCATGGTGATCAGTATGTGCTTTGTGGGCCTGATTCTATCTTGCTGAAGACAACTGAATATTTTCCACTGATTTTTCAAAGAGAGCAGAACAGATCCCTCTCACTGCAAGTTCTATTCAATAATATTATTGTTAATCCTCTACTTAAAATATTGGTACATCATTCTGCATCAATAGACACCATTCTTGGGCTGATACCTGCTTGTTTAAAATAGTTCTCTCTGTAAAATTATTTACTTCTAACCTTCCCTTTGTTACTCAATCTTGCCCATACGAATGGGAAAGCAATAGCAAAACACCACTACAGGAATACTCGGAGTATAGGCTCTGACAATATCTGAGAAAATCACTGTTCTCTGTCTCCCTTCTCTGCCCATCTGCAGTCTTCGGTATGGAACAACTATATCATAAAAGCTCTTATTCACACATGCTTTTGATATTACACTATTTAATCACATACAGCTGTAGCTGATGAGACCGTTACAAAACACAATTTTAATGCAGCACTGGAAGCAAATTCTTGAGACATATTAACTATTTTCCTCTATATAAAATTTCTAACACTAAAATTCTATTCTTCAAGAAAAAAAAAAACCAAAAACACAACCAGACTATTTGTTTTTTTAAAAAAGTCTGCTTCTCTTCCTGGACAGAATGGGGTTGCTTGCAAGCAAACTCAGTACCCGCCTGGAGTATAGATAGTGGAAAATTCACTTCCCACCCCTAAAAAAAAATAGAATTAAATTGAATTAGAAAACGCTGCTTGCAATTATATGCAAAGGGAGTACTATACAGGCTACTCACAGCAAGACCTGAAATGAACTCAGACATCCTACTTGGAATGCATGCCTTCTTATCTGTTTTTTTAATTCATGGAAATTTAAGAACCGACAGTCTGATGATTTTTACCAAGATACGTGGAAGTGCAAGCATACCATCATGCATGCATCCTTTGAAAGAACTTTATGCTTTAAAAACCAAACCAGTTCATTTCTGAACCACTGCACTTTATTTTGAAAGGCATTCTAAATTATAACCATTAACACACTCGCCACAGCAAGATCTTTGTAGCCTCATCTGGCAAATGCCTGCAACTTCCATCTTTTGTTACAGAAATAACAAAAGCTGCAAAATAAATCATAGTCATAAATAATAATCATAAATAAAGCTGCAAAAACCCATAGAATATCATAATATGTGTTTGAGGTAGCAAAAAACCTGAATATTCCTTTTCCACAGGTTTGGTCTGAGATGCTTTTATTTGTTTGTGTTTTGTTTGTTTTTTTTAATTTGGTGTTTTTATTTGTGCATATTTGTGGGTTGGTTAGTTTTTAATTTAAACAGACTTGAACTGAGGCAACATATGAAAGGAAGATCAGTCAAGAAATTTAACACAATTTTAATACATATCATCATGTCTCTTAAAACAACAAAAGTATTTTTATCCAGGCATGCAAGTATAAATGGAAAGCAAATGAGTTCATATATTCCTGCATTTTTCAGAGGAACACAACTTTTATCTTCCTTATTGTTTAAGCCAATTGGCAAACACTAGAGCTAGATATTAATATTACCATTAAAATCATAGCCAGGCTGAAATACTTTTAAATGGCATTTAAATGAATTCGTATTCCTTTTGGGCAGCTCTCTGAAGCATTTAAAACATGCTGTGACATACTGAATCAAACAGGGGCTAAGCGCGAACGAACTTCATTCCTAGAAATGCATTTCTCTATTTGCAAGTGTTTGCCTTTACTTTGGCACGATCACATGGGCTCCAGCTAGACTTTTGAGCTCTGGCAGCGATCCAAGCTGCAGATGGTTGGAAATGCAGCCTGAAATCAGTGTGTGGTTGATGAATTACTCCTTACACCTGACCCCTGCTTCACACCAGGCACCAAATACAATCTGAACACTACCAGCCAGAGAAGCCCTGTCAGGCATCTCCGTATCTGGAACGCTTTCTTCAAGGCCTTCTGTATGGCCAGATGGCCAAAAGTGGGGAATGCCGTAAACCCGCTAAACAGAAACGTGAGTGACTGGAGAGCATGGGATTGGTAGGTAAAAGGTGAAGAGAGGCAAGAGCTCTGCACTGATTCCAAATGCACACTTTCTAAAAGAGAGCGATGGAGCAAGGAGGAAGGTATGTTCATGCCACCCAACTGAAGGAAGTCCCCAATTCCCTCATGCCAAAAGATGCCCTAAAATATGTCAAAAAGGAGACATAACACACACCCAAATGTGTGCCCATAAAATCACTATATCAAACTTAAACTCTTCTGAGTACACCTGTTTGAACTCCCTAATTGTTTTTTACTCAGCTGGGGCATGTATCTGTCATTTCAGGAACAGGCTCATTAAGCCGTCTCGCTTGCAGGTCAGTCTGCACTCCTTTCACAGCCACAGAGATGAGGTTTTATTCAGGCAGGTGTTGAGAAATCGCAATTCTTCCTTTTGCATGTGTTCACACATCCATTAGGCATAAAAAGATGAAGAGGTACTGTGGGTACTATAAACACTGCCTCTCATTTTGGGGTGTTTCTGCCATCTGACTGGGTTACAGAGTCAACACCATGAGAGTTAAACCACCAGACCCAAACCATGACTAATAAGTAGGAAATATCTGGAGAATGCATGAAAGCAAACCGTACGGAAATAGCTGCTTAACTGGCATATTTTTACCCCGAGTGCAGGTATAAAGATCGTAAACCAAACAATTCCTCTCAACAGGTAACTGTGGCACCTCCTCCTTTCTACCCAAGTGATTCAGGTTTTTTCAGTAGACTGTTCACAAAGAAAGCTGACCCCAGCTTTCTAAGAGGTCTAATCATAAGCTGCAGAGGACAAAGATAAAACATATCATCTTCTAAATCAAGGAGACTCTTTCAAATATATTCAGAGTTAATATTTTTCTCCCTTTTTTTCACAACATTACATGATATTTCATAATGCTTTTTTTTTTTTTTTTCTGTGCTACATAGCAAAGAGAAAAGAATTTGCTTTGGCAAGCAAGAAACAAAAGAAAGAAATTCCGACCATAATGCAAGATTTGGCATCATTAACATTCTACGTGACAATTTACAACGTGCTCCTGTAAACCAGTTGTTTGAGTAGTTACACCATCAGCAAGGATACAACTAAGGAAATTCTCTTAACATCTCAAAATAAAATAAAAAAGTACTACAGATTCTCATCAGATATACATGAGCTGAACCACCTCCCTGCAATATTTTTTGCAACAAGAACACAAGACTATGCTCCACTTAAAACAGTAACCAGAAACACTTACTCTGAAATAAATTCGCAGGACAATTGCACTCTCTCCCTACCCTCAGCATCTGTCTAAAGAAGTTTCAAAACTGTACGTTCAAACTGAAGTTGTCAGACAGCGTCACACCAAAATAGAAATAAGGTTATGTCTTGCCTCAAACTCGGTGCTTGTCCTTAAAAGACATATTAAATTCCTTGCAATTGTCTCATAAGGATTGACACCCTCCTCTTCTCTTTTTTGGATGGCAATGGTTTTTCCTAAACCTGAAATTAAAGTTTTAGCTTCAGTGGTGGCATTTGATAATGAAGGAGCACAAGTAAATGGAACGAGTGCATGCTTTGTGTTCCACAAAAGGCCACAAAACACTAAAAAGTTAAAGCAATCAGACAAACATATGGAATCCATTTTTTCTATTTATAATCCCATTACCCATATAGCTATTCATTTACACCCTTTCTGCACAACGACATGCTAGCCACGTTGGGAGACGCACACACGGACTGTAGGCTGGAATCCTGCGCGGCTCCGTGCTCCCCCGTGAGAGGGACGTGATGTACAGTAATGCGGTACTTCTCAAAGGAGAACCAAGGCAACTTCACCAAACAAGCAAAGCAAAAGCAGCACTTCACACAAACACGCTGGGGAATGTGAATTTCCAAACTTTGCCTGTTCAACATGCTGCCACTCCGAATTTCAGAAGCTGTACAGAAATGCCATAAGAAAGCCTAGAATTTCTTTCTTAATTACAAATGAATGTGCACCCTCACCCCTCCACCCCCCCAGCATGCATGACTATGAGCATAAAAACACATTCTTTCCATAGAGCTGGATCCTACCATGCTTGGTACAAAGAGCAGTTTTTGGAAAATAAGAAGCTGAAGTTCTCAGGCTGGCTGGAATCATACAAAGGTTTATTTATACGTGTTGCTCCAATAGGGATGATAAAAGATACAGCTCTCCACCACAAGATTATTTGATTACCCAACTATTAGCTTTAGACATACAATGGATCTAACTGCTTTAAAACATCCCAGAAGCTGATGGCTAGCTTTAAGGTAACAAAATCCAGATGCTGCCTGTCTGCACTACTTTAAAGTCTTACGGTCTATAGAATAGAAATACTTGCATCTGTATGTGTGTGTGTACATACATATATATATATGCTCACGTGTATGTGTGTTTATTATTTAGAGTTTATGTATGCCCTTAACTGTGGACCAAGGAAAATAAGAAAAAATTAAAGGCATATAAAACATATCACCGATTTGAAATTTTACCTGTCCTTACTTGTAATACTGCAAGTGTGCCAAGACTGATGCACATGACTTTTCACAGGGTTGATTATTTTATATACCAGCTATAAAATTGCATTTCAGTTATTTTTTAAAACAAGGGGTTAAAAAAAGTCATGGTACAGAAAAGCTATTTTTCTACTTTAAGCTCAAATATAAGGTTAATTTTCTCAAAAAGCTTATTTTTCAAAGTTAAAAAAATGAAGAAAAATAAAGAAAAAGGACAACTGGCAAAATGTAAGCTACATGAGTAAAAGGGATGGAATGTCCAATATTTCTCCTCCAATACTCAAGGCTATTGTTCTTTCAAAAAAACACCATCAATTGTTTCATGTCCTTGGCTTGCCAGGTTTTGAGGAATAGCATCAGCCTGCATCCCCCAATCCTCCAAACAGTTAAAGCTATAGGCAATATTGCAGTCAAGCTAGTGATGGGCTGCTGCTGCAACAGCAACATTACACACTAAATGGTCACAAAGGTAAAATGCTATTTGGATTGACCTTGAAAGGAAGGGGGGGGAGAAATTATAAATTTTATGCCAAAATACAAAATTTTAAAAAGGATTAATTTTATACCAAAAAAATATCCGCATGATGCAGTGAAAGAAACAGCAGAGCAAAGAAGTGAGAGGTAACCCTGCCATGAATTACAAGGCTGTAATCATGCTTAGTGCTTCTGGTGTCATCACAACTCCAACCAGCCTGAATCACAGTTTTTACAATTAGTTAATTTATATAATGCAGTAGTCGGGCTATAAACGTTAACGGGAAAGTAATTTTTATTAACAAGGAATATAACTTATCTTTTCACAATCGCAGCCAAATCAATGTGCTTCAAACCAAAAGTCTGGAGAAGTCAGCCTCCCTTGTGGCACTTCACCACACACAGTTGCATACATCAAATGTCCCATGTGTTAAATTTGCCACAGGAGGCAAATGCGTATGCGTGCACGCAGTACCGTATGCACGTGTGTGCGCCCTGCCTTGGCTTTCCCCTCCTAAAGATGTTCGTTTATTTACTGAAACTGTTAATCTGTGAGGTCTCACTTCACCTTGTGAAGTGTGTCTTTTTTTCCTTTTTCTTTCCTCCAAGTACAGTGTGCTGACAGGGTTTGCAAACTTTCGGTTTAGGGCTTTCTTTTGTTACTGTCCTTTGGCCACACAGGAAATCTTTTCAGAGAGCAGAATATTATACAATAGCATTATAAAAATAAGGCTTTACTTAACTAACTCATGGCCAGGTAGCATAGACTTCACTCAGCCTCTCTAGGAGAGGCCGGCCTGCTTTCCAGTTTGCTGGCATTTTAAAAATTATTAAGAAAAGAAGAAAGAAAACGGAAGCGTCCGCGCTTGGATACATTCTCCAAAAGTAGTTACCCTCTCTTTCTGGACCTTTTAAATGCAACAGAGTATAGCCATATCATCCTCAATATTTAATGCAATACTAAAACCAGTGCAATGCACTGAAACAAACTCCACTAGATTTACAGACGGTTAGCTCCGAGCTCTCCTCCGTGCTCCACAGCATCTCCTCCTCAGCTGATTAAAAGTTTGAGTTGCCACAGACAGCTTTTCTAACAGCAAAATGCTTTTAAGCCGTGAATAAACTGTAGAGATCACTGAAAGACCCACCAAAAGTGTTTTATGTCCGATGCCGTCCAGAGCAATCTTTATTCCCTGCCATAACAAACACACTACCTGCCCGCTGTTACGATAGCGTTAACCGCACTGTTCTCCCCAAACAATAAAAGGAATTAGCCGACGCCAGCAACCCTTGGGAAAAAAAAAAATAAATTAAAAGAAATAAAGAAATAAATGGGAGGGCAGACAGTAACCTTCCTGCCTCTCTCACGCCTGCTTTCTGTCCAGCAGCTCCGCTCTGTGTGACACCAAACCCGAGAAAGAGATAGAAAAATCGCCAAAGAGGCGAGCCCGCAATTCGCGCGGCTCCGCTCTCCATCCCCCGCCAGGCGCCCGGCCCGCCAGCCCTTACCTTGGTTTGGAGATAGTGGGGGTAGTAGTAGGTGTACTGGGGGTACATTGGCTGCTGGTCCAGGCGTTTGCCCATGTAGCTGGAGTCCTTCTGGCTGGCGCGGGGAACTCGTTGGCAGGGTGTAGTGCCCCAGGGCCTTTCTTCCTCTCACGCCGCTATTCCTGACAGCGCGGGCGACAGAGGAGGCTGCCGAGACTTCCCCGCCGTCTACCGCGCGCTACTTCCAGCGCAGCCAAAAACGCGCCCGCACGGACATATACGTGTGTGTGTGTGTCTGTGTGTGTGTGCGCGAAGGGGTGTGTGCGGGTGTGGGTGCGTGGGTGGGTGGAAGCCCCGTGCCCGGGTGCCCGCGGCGGAGCAGCCCGCCTCCCCCGCTGGCAGCAGCGTGCCTCCGGCGGTGCCCGCTGCTCGGGAGGGAACCGTCCTGCGAGAGGAGCCGGGAAGACAGTGCAACTCCAAATCTCCGCAGAGCCGCTCGCTCTCCTCGCTCGCTCGCTCTCCTCGTCCTCTCCTCGACTCGCTCTCGAGCCCTCCCCTCTCG
>WAAG01070590.1:0-11017 GCA_013390105.1 Tichodroma muraria | reverse complement strand
CCTGTGCAAGCTTGTGCGTTTTCAGTAGAAGGTTGTTCCTGGGGAAAACCACTTCCAAGGAAGCTGCTTCCACATAGGTGTCCTAAATTCGGGTGGTGGCATTGCTCCAGGGGGGAATTGTCTTGTGATGCAACTGAGTTTATGGGTTGTGAAGCACTTGTAGTAGAAAAGCAGAAAATCTGATTTCTATGCAGAGTGGAAAATAAGCAGTAAACTTAACATGCACGAGTTGGTATCAGAGACAAACTGAGGTATTTTAATTGGGTGAGGCACTTGGCCTCTTTGTCTTTCTCTCTTTCTTATTGTCCTTGCTCACACACTCTTTCATATTTGCTGTTTTCCTGAATAGACCAAATTCTATTTCTGCACCATGCTAAAAAACTCACTGTGCTGGATCCATTGTGCTTCCTGATTCTACAGCTGAACCTCTTGCTTGCTGACTCTCAGATGATTGCAGAGAAAAGTTTGCCTTCAGCTGTAGACTCAATTTCTGGATTAGATCTGAAAATTCTCCTTTTGTTCCAGAAGTTGTAGTGTTGGCTACAAAACTAGAAAATGTTTGGTACTTCCAACAAGGTATGTTTTGCTTTTCCCCTTTGTTTCAGATTTCACAATTCAAAGCTGAAGTTCTTCTCCAGTAGCAAACTTCAAGAAGAAAGAAAAAAAGAAATTAAATGTAGTGTCTCTAAATTTAATGATCTGCCCTCCTGCAGTTAGCAATATCAGGCTTACAGCACTGCAGTGAAATCTCTGATCAGGGGAGATCACAGAACAGGAGTCTCTGTGAGCTGTCAGCTGCTAAGTGCATATCTCGGTTTGCATTCCAAAGTGTGTACTACCAATACTTGCATACCTTTTAAGATTATGTCTGTAGGAGAAAAGGACTGCTATTATGGTCTCAGAATATAAATTAGAAAGTTCTAAAAGCAAAAAAGGAGTTTGTGTGTATGCTAAAAATTGCTTGAATTATATTGGGCTTATACTGTTGTTTGTGTAATTAGCTTGGATGTACTTCAAAGAACAATTGTGGTTAACAAATCCTTTTTTTCTAAGTACAGCCAAATAATAATGAACAAAAGATGTGTAGGAAAAAATAATTGAAAAATCACTTCTGTTGCTTTCAAAAAGTAACTATGTACACAGAAAACAAATGAGACCTTGCAGACTAATAATTGAGTTTAATATTTTCATTTATCTTAGATAATTGCAGTAGTCCAGAAGACTATTTAACTTCCCTTTCTGTTAGGATTATAAAACTCATATGACATTGTGTTTTTACTCAGCTGTCAATATGAAAGTCTTGTATCTCTCTGCTGTAAAAATCTTGCTGTAGTATTTGACTTAAATAATTACATCACACTGTCTAATGGAAATAACAATAAAGAAAAAAGTACTTTGGTGACTCAGGACTTCCTTCTCATTGACTTTCAATAACACACAGGCGTCTACAAGTCTTACTGAGTTGTACAGAAAGGCACTGAACATTAAAATGGAATTTAAACTGATTTCAAGCCCATACTTCTGTTAAAAATGTCCCATTTAACAGTCATCTTCCCCTAAAACTCCTAAAACTCAGTACCTCCTCCTCATCTGATATGGCATTTGCATAGCCTCGTGCTTGATGTAGCCATGCAGCTGCCCCAGTCTGACCATCTGACTCTTACCAATGCTTCACAAAGATCCAGAAATTAGGGCAAGTGATGCTTTAGTCCTTTGGGGAATGTTTCTGGCACTTCTGCTTTAGGGGTGCCCCGTAACTAGGCCTGAAACACTGGCTAGGCATGCCATGCCATGCCTATGGCACGGCTAGGTGTCTGTTGGGTTTTTTTCCCCTTTCTTTTTTTTATTTTCTTTTTTCCCTGTCAGACAGCTTAGCTGCCTTTGGGAGAGCACCTCAGGGTAGAAGCTTCAGATGCCTTCTGTGGTTTCTAATGGCAAAGGAGCAGTGGGAGGGATGCTAAAACAGTGGCTTCCAATCTGCAATCTATGAGTCCTCCAGGTCTCCTTGAACTCTTTTAAAAAAAAAGAAAGGTAGTAAATTTAGCCTATTGTTTGGTGTCAGTTCACAATTTAGATTTATTCCTGCAGAAAAAAACAAAATAAAAACCTGAAAAATAATTTATGTATTTGCATCAATCTCATTGCTCTATGGACTTCATCCTGAACTTAGATTTTTGGGTGGTCTTAAATGCTTCATCTCTTTAATATTACATTGAGGTATAAAGTATTTAGGGATAAATAGAGGTTCTCTAACAACACATCTAAATCCTACATATAAAGACTCAAACCAGTATACTGGGGTCCTGAAAAGTTATTTATTTGCTAAAGCATCATTTTGAGCCTTTAAATAGAGGGCTAGAAAGACTATCAACATCTTGCAACATTAAAAGACGGCTTCCATGCATACCTGCAGTCATGCTTAGGAGCCTAACTTGCAGCTTTGCATGTGTTCTCTGCGTGCACACACAAACCTACAAAGTTTTCATATCCTGAAATTATGTTTAGTAGATAATATAGACACTTCCCTTGCAAAATAAAATGAAAATAATGCTGGTGTTTTTCTCTTTGATAAACTTCCTGTGAAATAATGAGGATAAAATGTGTGCTTTCTGTGATAGGCTGCCAGGAGGGTAATGAAAAGATCTGAGTATATAAAGCTACTCAATTATTTCTGGATTTTGTGCCCTGTACTTCTGCACCCATATGTTTATTGTTTTACACAGCTTATGTTCAAATGAAAACTATGTATGTGTGCACTAATATACTCTACCTAGGGAATTCCAGCATGGAAACTAATTATTTCTTCAAACTGATCTGACACCATGCACAATTGATACTGATGGGTGATGAGATTATAATTTTCTTGTGACTAAACTGATTGTAGTGGTGTCTGTTAGTGGGTAAGGGTAGCTTTACACTGTAATTTAGTGATGGCAGTAAACTCATTGTCACGTGTAGTTGTTTGTTATCTGTTCGCAATAAGAACCTACTGGACTTAAAGTTTGATAGCCATTGATTTTTCTTTTTAATAGGCTGCCAAGCAGATACAAAATCTGGTTGTACTAACATGACTACATTTCCAGGCAATTGTGGTAAAACCATCTCAGGGCTTGTCCATGTGGAAGCTAAGTCTGACATAACAGCAGAGCCTTTTTCTTCATGGTTGTTATTATAGATGGAAGCCCAATAGCAGTGATGTGAGGGACACAGAGCAGTGTATTTAGGATATGTTGTTATCACCATGAATAGTTGTAGATTTATTTATTTTTACATTGAGATTGGGGACAAGGGGAGAAAAAGAGACCCTGAAAAAAGATCATCTGGACGTCTATTTTATCTTGATATAAGCTTCATTTTTCTTTCCTGTCAGCCATAGATATGCTACTATGCTGGCTCTGTGACACATTTTTTTTTAGGTCTTTGTATGTCTGGAAGGTAATAGTGTTGCTTTTGGTTTATTTACATATTTTGGATTCAAGGGTAAATCTCTGCCTTTTGGGAAAATGCAAGAGTCGAGGATGAGGACAAGAGCATCATAAAAATGTATTAGGAGGCAGAATGGCTTCTCTGCATTAGTAATGGCCTAACTCGGAGCCTTTTTAAAGAATTTAACATTATTTCTAGAATTGCCAAGTCAAACACTTCAAAATGGTTACTGCCTGGATCATTTCAACATTGTCATTTTGAGCATATGAGTGGCAAAGGCCTTAATGTGGTCGCATACTGCTCCCTTAACCCCTCTAGGTCCCTAGACTTATTCAACGTGCAGAATGTGCTTTGCAATTAAAAGGTAGGAACAATCAGTTAACCTTTTAATCCTATTTCTTAGTGAATGGCACACAAATTTATCTACTGTTTGTTATTCTGACCCTCCTAGAGATACAAAATTAACTTACCCATACGCTTTTCTGTAAATCTTCATTACCCTGTCCAAATGCAAAAACTAATTCTCATGCTACTGAGAAAAGGGATATTATTCCATTAGTTCCATGTTCCAGATAGAAGACCTGGAACATCAATGCTACATCAAGTAGCATCAATATTGGAACAGCTTCTGGCTTCTTTGGAAGAGCTTGTACTGCAAGCCTCATGCCTTGAAAGCACAATTCTGATCAGCTTTAGACACAGTTGTGACTATTCAGTGACTCAAACTCCAGAGTCTCAAGAAGAGTCTAGTAAGAGTCTAGTACTCTAAATGAGTACTTAAGTATATAAGTAGAAAATATATTGGTATCCGGCTGTGAAGCTTAATATCAATGATATTATATTTATTATATAAGTCCATTATACTTATTACATTATTTTATAATATTAATATCAATGCAAACATCACATCAGCTTGAATTGGCAGTAGTGTGGCCAGCAGGACCAGGGCAGTGATTGTGCCCCTGGACTCAGCACTGGTGAGTGGCCAGTGAGGAGGCCACACCTTGAGTGCAGTGTCCAGTTCTGGGCCCTCTCCGCAGGAAACAAACTGAGGGGCTGGAGCTTGTCCAGAGAAGGGCAATGGAGCTGGTGAAAGGTCTGGAGCACAAGGCTTCTGAGGAGCAGCTGAGGCAGCTGTTGCTGTTTAGCCTGGAAAAAAGGAGGTTTGGGGGGAGATCTTGTTGCTCTCTTCAGCTGCCTGAAAGGAGGGGCATTGTAGAGGTGCTGGTCTCTTGTCATAGCTAACAAGTGACAGGACAAGAGAAAAGCGCCTCAAGATGTGAGAGAGGAGGTTTAGATAGGATCTTCGGAAACATTTCTTCCCTNAGCTAACAAGTGACAGGACAAGAGAAAAGCGCCTCAAGATGTGAGAGAGGAGGTTTAGATAGGATCTTCGGAAACATTTCTTCACTGAAGGGGTGGTCAAGCATTGGAACAGGCTGCCAAGTGGTAGAGCCACCATCCCTGGAGGTATTTAAGAGATATGTATGTATGGCATTTAGGGGCATGGTTTTGTGGTGGCCATAGGAGTACTGGGTTAATGGTCAGACTTGATCATCTTAGAGGTATTTTTCAACCTAAATGATCCTATGCTTCTGTGATTCTATCACAGTTCACATTAGTGTGTTGCTGCGGAGTTGTGTCTTTGCTTACACACAGAGTTCAGCAGATTTGCATCAGCATGGCATTCCCACTTGTTCTGCCTTGTCTAGCCTCAGTGGAGCCAGCACAGCACTGTTCTGTGGACATAGATCCTGTCAGATGGAGCAGCAGTAGCACCCAGCACAGCACTGCGTTGTTTGCACCTTTGCTCACAGGAGCAGCTTCTGCCTCTGGAAAGCTCTTGTCTTTACTCACTACACGTGTTCTAAATCCCCCCAAAAATGTAATGTCTGGTAGAAAACAGGTCTGTCTGTTTATTTAAAGCCACANACATGACTACATTTCCAGGCAATTGTGGTAAAACCATCTCAGGGCTTGTCCATGTGGAAGCTAAGTCTGACATAACAGCAGAGCCTTTTTCTTCATGGTTGTTATTATAGATGGAAGCCCAATAGCAGTGATGTGAGGGACACAGAGCAGTGTATTTAGGATATGTTGTTATCACCATGAATAGTTGTAGATTTATTTATTTTTACATTGAGATTGGGGACAAGGGGAGAAAAAGAGACCCTGAAAAAAGATCATCTGGACGTCTATTTTATCTTGATATAAGCTTCATTTTTCTTTCCTGTCAGCCATAGATATGCTACTATGCTGGCTCTGTGACACATTTTTTTTTAGGTCTTTGTATGTCTGGAAGGTAATAGTGTTGCTTTTGGTTTATTTACATATTTTGGATTCAAGGGTAAATCTCTGCCTTTTGGGAAAATGCAAGAGTCGAGGATGAGGACAAGAGCATCATAAAAATGTATTAGGAGGCAGAATGGCTTCTCTGCATTAGTAATGGCCTAACTCGGAGCCTTTTTAAAGAATTTAACATTATTTCTAGAATTGCCAAGTCAAACACTTCAAAATGGTTACTGCCTGGATCATTTCAACATTGTCATTTTGAGCATATGAGTGGCAAAGGCCTTAATGTGGTCGCATACTGCTCCCTTAACCCCTCTAGGTCCCTAGACTTATTCAACGTGCAGAATGTGCTTTGCAATTAAAAGGTAGGAACAATCAGTTAACCTTTTAATCCTATTTCTTAGTGAATGGCACACAAATTTATCTACTGTTTGTTATTCTGACCCTCCTAGAGATACAAAATTAACTTACCCATACGCTTTTCTGTAAATCTTCATTACCCTGTCCAAATGCAAAAACTAATTCTCATGCTACTGAGAAAAGGGATATTATTCCATTAGTTCCATGTTCCAGATAGAAGACCTGGAACATCAATGCTACATCAAGTAGCATCAGTATTGGAACAGCTTCTGGCTTCTTTGGAAGAGCTTGTACTGCAAGCCTCATGCCTTGAAAGCACAATTCTGATCAGCTTTAGACACAGTTGTGACTATTCAGTGACTCAAACTCCAGAGTCTCAAGAAGAGTCTAGTAAGAGTCTAGTACTCTAAATGAGTACTTAAGTATATAAGTAGAAAATATATTGGTATCCGGCTGTGAAGCTTAATATCAATGATATTATATTTATTATATAAGTCCATTATACTTATTACATTATTTTATAATATTAATATCAATGCAAACATCACATCAGCTTGAATTGGCAGTAGTGTGGCCAGCAGGACCAGGGCAGTGATTGTGCCCCTGGACTCAGCACTGGTGAGTGGCCAGTGAGGAGGCCACACCTTGAGTGCAGTGTCCAGTTCTGGGCCCTCTCCGCAGGAAACAAACTGAGGGGCTGGAGCTTGTCCAGAGAAGGGCAATGGAGCTGGTGAAAGGTCTGGAGCACAAGGCTTCTGAGGAGCAGCTGAGGCAGCTGTTGCTGTTTAGCCTGGAAAAAAGGAGGTTTGGGGGGAGATCTTGTTGCTCTCTTCAGCTGCCTGAAAGGAGGGGCATTGTAGAGGTGCTGGTCTCTTGTCATAGCTAACAAGTGACAGGACAAGAGAAAAGCGCCTCAAGATGTGAGAGAGGAGGTTTAGATAGGATCTTCGGAAACATTTCTTCACTGAAGGGGTGGTCAAGCATTGGAACAGGCTGCCAAGTGGTAGAGCCACCATCCCTGGAGGTATTTAAGAGATATGTATGTATGGCATTTAGGGGCATGGTTTTGTGGTGGCCATAGGAGTACTGGGTTAATGGTCAGACTTGATCATCTTAGAGGTATTTTTCAACCTAAATGATCCTATGCTTCTGTGATTCTATCACAGTTCACATTAGTGTGTTGCTGCGGAGTTGTGTCTTTGCTTACACACAGAGTTCAGCAGATTTGCATCAGCATGGCATTCCCACTTTGTCTGCCTTGTCTAGCCTCAGTGGAGCCAGCACAGCACTGTTCTGTGGACATAGATCCTGTCAGATGGAGCAGCAGTAGCACCCAGCACAGCACTGCGTTGTTTGCACCTTTGCTCACAGGAGCAGCTTCTGCCTCTGGAAAGCTCTTGTCTTTACTCACTACACGTGTTCTAAATCCCCCCAAAAATGTAATGTCTGGTAGAAAACAGGTCTGTCTGTTTATTTAAAGCCACATGGAGAAAACTAGTGCAAAATAAGGTCTTGGAAGATTTTACTTTTATGCATTTGTGCAAGGTTCTTGGTTTGAAAAACTTGACTTTATTCAGTGGGGTTTCTAGGAAAAAGCACTCCCAGAGAATTCGGATACCACTTGCCTGATTAAATCCATAGTCTCATCCTCCTCCTACAGAAATGGACTTACTCTATTGCTTACTGTGACACTGCTATCTTGCTCACGTTAATTTCTCTCTGTATGCATCTTATGTCATCCTGTCTCTCGCCAAGCAGTTGCCCCCACTTCTCAACAGGCTACAACAAATCAATTTCTCTAAATGAATGCAAAATGGTAGACCTTTCCAATGCATTTTAAAATACCAATTTCCCTACTTTGACAATAATTTTAATTAAAAGTACCATACGTTTAAAATAATTATAGCACAAACAGCAAGCTGTGTTTTGGTTTTGTGTTTGGTGGTAGGGTTTGTTATTATTTGTTTGGATTTGTTTTCATTCCAATACATTTATTTGATCCTATAAACCCACCTTTGGCAATTCTAGTGCCACTCTGTTCAGGACTCTGACAACTCATCAAACACTAGGAGGACAGTGCACAGTCCTGGCAAACAGCAGGGGTCAGATGAGGACTGAGTCACAGCTCACTTATCGCTTAACATCGGAGGGGAAGTAGATTCTCTCATTCTTACTCATGGGGTATCTTGTGTCTCCCTTCCCCTTGATTTGTGTCAGCTTCACCTCCTTGTCTGGGAGCAAAAATGGTAGTCTCTCTGTTGCAGAAGTCCTTTGCTTCACATACAAAGTGCCTGGCACTCCCACACAGAGGAGTTCAGGAAATCAGCAGAAAACCTCCTTTGCCTCCTCATTTCTTCCTCAAGTGGCCGGGCCTGCAACCCCAGTCACACCTGTTTGCTTCAGCTCTGCTCTTACCCCACAGGTGGTGCTGGGATCTTTTGTTATGCCTCCTTCTTGCCTTATTTTTTGTTAGGTGTTATTCAGGGTATGCTCTTATTTATCTTATTATGCTTCTGAAAAATCAAAGTATGCAATATTTCCACATGCCTGCTGTAATGGTAAGATCTTAAAAGTTTTCCCACAAGTCACATATGACATTTATCTCTCAAATTCATGTTTGGTCTCTGTCAGAGCATGTTTTTCATTCACTGTGGAATATATCTTTTATACTAAATCTGATACTAATATGTCTATAACTCTGTTCATCCTCCTTCAGTAGTGTTCAACTACTTTTTAAATACATGGAACTTGTTTTTGTACTGCAAATATGACATTATTCTTCTAAGAACACTTTCTTAAAACTGTATCTTCTGTCATTTATGGGAGGGTGGCATTATGTTTTATACAAAATGAATCTTAACCTACAAGATGTGAGCTTGTACTATTAAATGCCTCAAACCTCCATTTACTTCACTGCCAAAGTAATAGTATGGAGAAATCAATACTGAAGGTTCAAGGCAAGAAAATCTAGCTACTGAGCTTTTCTCCCTCTGCTTTTTCTTGAAGCCGGACTATGGTTTGTATGTATCTGCTCTGCAGTCATTGGACTTCCAGAAGTCTGAAGTTTTGTTGCCATAATCTACAGATCAGTGGATGCACCAAAACCTTCTGGAGTACTAGGGTAAGTAAGCCTATGCCATGACAGCACAGGAGACTTCTGGTTTTTGCACTCTGCTGTCAGGGAGATTACAAGTGCACATCTATTGTGGTATTTCAGATAGTGCTAGAAGGTCCATTCTCCAGAAAGTTTTTCTTTTTCCTGCTGTGAATTAAGAGGGTGTCGGGATAGTTTTGTTTTACACCAGGTAAAACCACCAGAGTCTCTTCTATGGCTATTTTCTGAGTAGTTGTAATGTTCTAATATTTTTCAGGCTTTTGATTAGTGTGACCAAAAAACTTTCTTCATTTCCATCTTCATTTCCTTCCAGTCTCTTAGCGATGTATCGCTAGACAGAGTACTTTGTCTATTTTAATACATGACTAATCTTTTCAGAGCCATTTCCATTGCTATCTGTGCACTACAATTGCTAACTGTATTATACCATTCAATATGGTGTGCAGCAGTCCATCAATTCTCTTTCTTCATCTAAAGGCAGAAAATATATAGTAATTGCTTAATAAATCTGCCATTCCTTTATCTCGGTCTTCCAATTCCCCATTTGCATTTTTAGTACTTTTATCTTTAGGGCTGGCTGGTCATCTAACCAAGACAGGACGATAGCTAACTTTTATAGTACAGAAAGCAATAGGATTCTATGGTGAATTAATATTTTTTTTATTAATAACAGATACTAAATCTTGATGGAATAGTTAATGTCATGCATAGCTCCAACCCCTGCAGAACTTGTCTCGGGTACCTGGGATGGATAATATTATCTTCATTTGCCTCAGGCTTGTAAGGCAAAGAAGTTTCCTGCATTTTGGCACAAATAATTTGACAACAAATTCAGGGCTGAATTCCAGCAAGGTCAGCTTTTCCTGTATTTTGAGCAACTATTCTTTTCAAGAGGATTACCATATTTTTAATGAAAATAGTGGCCTATTACTGTTACAAGGAATTCTTTTTTGTTTCTTGCTGAACAGTGACAGGTTCGATCTTATTTTTCTGCTACAGTATCAGAGATATCATGTTAGCTGAAACTATTAATGTTTTCAATTTTTTATGTATCTAGTTATTTATGAATTGACAAGAATATTTGCCATGAAGAAATCTAAAATTTCTAGCTGAGAAAAACAAAGGAAAAACACAAATGCTTTCAGTTAGTTCATTAACCACTCTTTCACCTCATTCTGTGCTGCACTGAATCTTAAGAACACTCCATTCCCTAACTGAAGTTTAATTTTCTATTAATTGGTTGCCTTCTGGACTTTGAGCTGTGTGATAGGGAGGATGTGCAAGGAGGCATTTAACATTGGTCTTGTTTGTGTATGTACTTACCATTTCTGAACAGAAGCTTTTGTTGCACAAACCTTCCGATTGGATGGTGAAAATTTTCAGCATTTAGGAAGTATGAACCTCTGCACACTCATAAAACATATCTCATCAGCAAAACAGCTTTTTGTAAACAACTTTGACCCATCCCATCCCTCCTATTCTTCAGGCTTAGGTCAGAGGGTGAAAGCAAGTTCAAGATCTTTGTCTTCATCCTGAGGGAGCTCCATAATATAAGTCTTCAGATATCTAAAAGAACTTAAATTACAGTATAAAATCTGTTTTGGAAAACTGGCACGATGCACCGTCCTACTTAGGATTAAGGCTCATTTCTGACGGCAATGAAACTCAAAGGATCTGCTTGAGACTATGGACTAAACGGGGAATTTTGACAAATGCAAGTCTCGTGTCTTCTCTCTTTAAACTATGCCCTTGCTAGAATAAATACATAGCAATAGCCAGAAATAAAGAAAAGAATCCCCAAACCAAACACTTTTAAAAGCAAAT
>WAAG01070584.1:17454-27957 GCA_013390105.1 Tichodroma muraria | reverse complement strand
AAAACAATTACAAACCTTTACACGGCTCTTTGGAAAATACACTTTTCTGGTTTTCTTTGATAATACCACATAACTCAAAGGGAATACATGGCCTCACATAAAACATCCATCCACCAGGAAAGTCATTTATTGGCCTCAGACACCAGATATCACCTAAAACAAAACACACCATTATTTGGACAGAGATGAAATGACTCGTCCTGACATTGGAACTCACAGGGAGGGACACTTCATCACCAGCCAATATTCAACAGCACTCAGCAGGTAAATTGTGGAGCTTTGAGCTTTGGCTCTGGAGCTCACAGCTCATGGCAACTGCGTTTGCTCACATTCAGTTCCGTGGATTCTTGTTTATTCGCTACGAGAGACATGCAGCATAAAGCAATTCGGAGCTAATCATCTTCTCACCTCCTAAAGCATTAATTACACTAATAATTAAGGCATTTCTTTTTCGTACTGGTTTAAAAAGGAATTAGCACAACTGAATAAGCAGTAATTCTCATGGTCAAATTTCCAATAGCCTCCAAAGTATGAGATTAATTTTTGTGTTTGAATTTCCTTACGACAAGGATCAGGCTGCAATTTTTCCAGGCATCAATATACACCTCAAGCTTGTGAATAAAAAAAAAAATACCTGTGCTAAGTCAAGGGTTTTGAACAAATTGGGCAAATGTTAGATATATTAGAAAAAGAATTAAAGGCAGACTAAGTGAGAGAAAGTGACTCTGTGGTGGTAAAACGTTAATAATAGCAGATCATCCACTCCCCATGAGCTACCCGAGACAAATACCTCTTTCTGTGGGGAAAAACATTAAAAAATGGAAAACCATGCAATAACCACTGAGATTGCTCAGTTTTCAGGAGGAGGTTTCAGTAGAAATTGTCTTTATTTCAGGCAGTGTTTAGTTTTATTTTATCTCCTTAAGTAGCATGATAGTTTCTTATTAGGGTACTTGGCTTAGAGCTTGTTTTTTAAATTAAATTTCAATTATAATAAACTCTTGCACAGTTTAAACTGAAATATTCTGGTGGTAGCTGGGAGATGATGTTATTTCAATGAAGCAATGCCATAAGCTCAAAGTTTCATGATTCTCTAATGATGGCTCTGTTATTTAATTGGAACAATTGCTGCAGAGACATTTGTGCTCTTTGGCAATTGCGATTTCTGCTAACGTTCAAGTAAAAGTAAACACACTTCGGGTTCTGGAACCTCCTTAATCCCTCTGGTAAACAGAACAGGAGAATTTCGAAATGAGTGAAAAATGGGATTAATTTTCAGTTTTTAGTCAATGAGCTGAAATCTCCTCTAAAATTATCCATATTCCAGTATTTTCCATCATGTATACCCTTTAAAACCCTTCCTTCTTTCTGACCTCTTCTGTTACATGATCTTAGTTCCATGGTGGCAGAACCACCCAGGACCTTCCCTTAGTAATCATCTTGAAAGTTGAAGATACTGGATTTTAGGAAAACATTTCGTTCTAGTTTTCACATAAGCTTTTAAATATATGGAATTTAAACCAAGTGTCTTCCTCACTGAAAAAGTAAAATAAACCAAATCATACGCATTCAAAATCGCTACAGTTTTTTCAAATATTTCCCTTAACCCACACTGCCCAGTGAAGCAACATCCTCCTGCAGTCTTTACATAAGTTATTTCCCTTATTCTCCCTAGTCCTTCCACACAATTTACAGCCTCTCAACTAAAATGATAGCTCCTTATCCGTCTGAATCTTGGATAAATCTTTCTGAATTTGGCTGCGTGACCTCTTGTTTTTCATGGCCTGCCACTCCCTCGCAGCACAGGAACCAAAGTGTGTGCTATCCCATGGCTGTATGGTCTTTTCTTTTTTCCAGACCATTGGCTTATAAAATGAACAAAATTGGTCCTAATACTGATCCCCTGGGGCCCTCCACTAATCCCTTTCCTCTTTCCCAAGCCACTACCCACTCACAAATACCTCTTTGATGTCTCAGCAGATAATTTATCTATTCACATACCTCAGCTACTATAAAACATCAAAATTACAGACCTTGCAGATTATTCTTTTGTATTTTGCTCTATCAACAGATTTCCTAAATGCTAGGAAAATTATTTCTATGGACCCAATTTACCTTGTTACTGCATAGCAATGATTTGTTAAACATAATCAAATTTTTGTGGCTGCCTTTAAGTGTAATATTCCAGGTGTCTCCACTGGGCCCTGGTATAAAAATAAATGGAGTAGGAAAAAAAAAGTCCAAGATCCTTCTGAACACACATTTACCAACAGAGCTCAGGTAGAAAACCTTGATAACCTAACATAGACTGTTGAGTTGATTAACAGGTATATTCTCTACACTAGTATTATTCTCCATCAGTAGCTAATCTTTTGTTTTAAAACAATTCGTTAATGAGGGGAGATGTGCTGTTTCTTAGGACAAAGCAGATGATGCAGGAGACTGAGTGTTTTCCTTGCACTCAACTGGTCTAATTTCCAGAATCTTGTGCCCAACATACTCGTACCACTTTTGTCACCCGAAATTTAAATACTCTAACAAAAGACAGGACCTGTGTTTTCACCTCATCTGGAGGCATTTGTCCATTCCTCTCCCAGAAGTGTAGCTACTGTGAAGCCTTCAGGGGGTTTCCCTGGTGCTGAACTCCATGTGGGGATGGAAAATGAGGAGTAAATGAAAGTGTTCCCCCTGCTCCCACATCCTGGTTTCCCACCTGTGGTGGCAGTGTCCGTTTTGCATCCTGGGATATCTCAAGAAAGTGCAACTTACACTTCATGTGTTCATTTGGGGGGCAGTGACACTTCACCTCATGGAGTAGCAAACGTGTGGCACAGGCAGAACCAGAGATTTCAGACATTAGAGTGAAGAACATTGATGGAAAAGTGTGCTCTGAGCTGCTGACATCCTTTAGCTATAAAGAAAAATAAAAGCAAAATAATGTTTGGAGAAGAATAAGACCTCTGATTTATATTTACTTTGTGCTCACAAAATTCATTCTTTCTTTCCTTGGCTAGTCAGAGACATAAAAATTCTATTACAAAAAAAAAGAGTTCACTCCAGACCCCATCAAATGTCAGAGGCATCCTGATAGCTAAGTGTCTGCACAAGATAAAGATTAATAATATTGGCAGCAACTTCCTTTCCCAAGACTTCTGTAAGGAGAAGGGACAGACAATACCAGGGTAGCCATGCAGACAATTCTTGGCTCCTACTTTTCCTCCGATGTTTTTTCCAGTGTAAGCTCTATCCTGAGTCCCCTGAATTATTGTCAGAATTCCCATGGATTATAATGCTGTGGTATCACCACTTCAACCTTTCGCCCCCCAACAAAAATATATAAATAAATAAGGAAAAGGCTACGCCACAGTGCAGAAATGTTGTTCTGCATTCCAAACCAGTCCCACACGTTCCTGCAAGCACAGTGACTATATGGATGTTCCTCTCACGCATAAGAAAGATCCTTAACAGGCTGTCTTTACTCACAGGGCCCTTCAACAGGTATTCCCACTTATGTCTGGAAGTGATATGTATTGTAAACGTGCACACCATCTTATTTTATATTGAAACAGAAACAGATTGTTTCGTATAGTTGAAATAACTGATAACAGAAGGCAGAGCCATGCTAATTTATGTTGATCAGGATCTGTGCACATTTTCAAATCTTTGAAGGGAGGCAACTCGAACTTAAGCTGTTATATCCAAAACCATCACATGAAGCCCGATCAGAGAGAGCTGGAAAAAACAGTTGTGCAGGAAAAAAGGACGCTTTAAAAAATGGTTAAATTCTTGTCCACTTTCAAATTGAAGCAAGATTTCTGTGCTGAGATGGATAAGAAGCCCTGAATTTCCAGCAAGAACAAGTATTAACGGGTAAGATGCAATGAAAGAAGTGATGTCAGGTAAGCCAGAAGCTCTTAAGCTGACTATGAATTTAGGAGAGAAAAGCACAAAAGTTTTAATGACATAATTGATGATGGAAAACTGACTTCTTTTAAAGCATTGGCAAGGATTTATCCCCACAATTTTTACCCTAATTATTAATCAACTACCAAATCAACTACCAAATCTACTGGTTATTTATCAATAACTTATCAATATTATTTATTTATCAATAACCAGTGTTATTTATCAATAACCAGTGCTGCCCCAAGGTAGCAATCGAGTTGCACCACCAAGGTGTGCATG
This sequence comes from Tichodroma muraria, assembly GCA_013390105.1. NCBI lineage: Eukaryota > Metazoa > Chordata > Aves > Passeriformes > Sittidae > Tichodroma > Tichodroma muraria. The sequence continues at coordinate 23,772 of WAAG01070584.1, read as the reverse complement.
AGAGTTTTCCTGCACTGCACTGGCATTGCCAGTGGTAATTTCAAGCTCCACAAGAAACAAGACAACAAATCAATGATGATCAAATTGACAAAAAAAAAAAAAAAAACTATGGAAGGAAAAAGAAAAAACAAGCAGAGTTACCGGGCGGCCTTCTAAGGTGTATCAGAGAGAGAAAGAATTAGAGTCTCCTCTGGCAGAACTGGAAAGGGGTGGGAAAAGCCCTTGCAAGAGCTGTGGCTGTTGTGGTGTCAGTGGCAGTGTCTGCCCCATCCCTGACCTCCTCCCTGTGCCCCTGGGGAATTTCCAGGGGTTAATCCTGGCAAAGCAGCAAAAGGAGGCAGCTTGAACGGGCACTGAAACCTAGTCCTGCACGAGGTTGGAACAATCAGGCCAAGTGATATCCGTGCTTCTCACCTCAAGAGGCAGCTCCCGCAGGATGGGGAGTCAATGGGAAACGCGCAGCAGCTGCTTTTGGCTGTGGATGTGGACACACCGAGCCAGGCTGGGGGGACGGGGGAATTCTGTAGTGCAAAATCACATGTTTAGATAGCTACAGGAAACGTGCAGACAGACATCTGTACAAAACAAACATGGAAGCTTAGGCTTGGCTGAGATGGAGATTTCCTCATCACCATCCACCACCTGCTTCGCTGCCACCACAAGCTGGCAAAGTCACAGTTTTGTTTTCTGATATCAAATCTACTTATAGAGTACCAAAGATGACATATATTTTGTAAGTACGGTGCTAAAGAACCCTTATTCATGCAAAATTTATGACTAAAAATGGCTGAGGATTCTTTCTCACCAAGAAAAAGACAGTTACGAGAAACTGGATTTCCAAGTCAATTATCAGGCCAAGGAAAACTTAAAATCTTAACTATATTAAGTGCATTAAAATAAAAACAAAAAGTTTTCCAGTGCTTTCCGTTTTTAAAAATATCAGAAAAAGAAATACAGTATTGGCTTCCTAAAATCCCTTTTGAAAATAATGCATTTATTTATGGAGAAAACAAAATTTCCTTTCCCTTGCCATGGTTGATAGAGATCTTGCCCTAGCCATGCCCTACCATAGGATACACAGAGAAAAAGGGATTCTATTACAGAGGCATTAAACCAGGGTTGAACTCTTTAATGATGAATGTAGAGATGCAGAATATGGTAGTACTGAAAAATAAAATTTACACAGGGATTTAAAAAACTGTATATATATAATATTATTATATATTACATAAATATTAAATAATATTATTATATATATTACACATATAAAAATATGTATTCGTATTACTTTGGCTTTCAGGAGTGGATGGAGTTGTGTTGGGGAAAAACTCTGGGAGTGGCTGTGCTGGCAGATAATGAACCATCTTTTCCCTCCTTTGTACCACCCTGCTCTTTTGTGTCCTCTGCCAGCAAACCCAGGGCTGATTTGTATAAAACTCAGAATGGAAAAATGGAAGTGGACATTTTCTATGCTGTACATCACTTGAGAAATCCCTGACAGACTCAGGATTTGCAGGAGACTGAATTGTTAACTTCTAGAATTACAAATCAAGCATCATCCCATATGGCACAACTTTTCAAATGACTTCCCTTTAAATCACAAAATCAGAAGTCTGACTCATCAGCACTGCCACTGACTGTGTCCATGGTATGAATTTGGGCTCCTCACAGAACCAAAGAAGTTACAAGAGGGTTACCTGTTACCTGGGTCCAGTTAGTGCCCAGGGTGAACTGGGAGTAACTCTGGGAGTCACTCAATTCTTCTGTGTCCCCCTTTTTTTAAATTATTTTTTATCTTCTCAAGGGTTTATTTTTATCTTGTGTGTCTTTTCTGGAGCTCCTTGGCTCCCTTCCAGGTGAATACAATATCCACTAAATATTCATTTTTCTGTAAGCTTTATGCAGACCAACAAGGACATGACCAGGTTCAGCTGTACCAGTGCCATGCTGCTGTTTTGATCCTACTTTCTATTATTCTTATTAATAATATCTTATTCTTATTAATGTATCTATTACCAATTATTTAAATAAGATGACCTTACTTAAATGAAACATCTTCCTTCCCTCTCCCTTGTCACAGGACCCAGAGTCAGGCAGAACCTGGAAGTAATTCTGTTTTATGTGACATATCAGAGAGTAAAACAGGCAATGTCTGCAACCAGGGAGCTTCGTTTTACAACAGCAGAATTTCCTCTCGTCCCCAAAGTTCGCTTTTTTTTTTCTGGGGCCTCCAAGCAATACCTTTTTCTTACATATTTATTGTACTCCATCAACAATTCTGAATATCCCTCCTCTCCATGTTTGAAGCAGACCTGTGTAAGCTTTATCCTATAGACTTCTAGTATATGAACTGTAGTGTAAAAATCAACTCTTCAGCAGCACCAGCACCAAATCCCATTTCAAGCAGAGTGACCAACTGAGTCAGTCACAGCAATCAGGACAAATCGTGAGAACTTTCTTGAGCTTCTCAGGGTTTTTCAACACATTAATTTGATATACTGTTACTGAGAAATATTACACCTATGTAATATTACACTTCAGCTTTCAAAAATATAAAGGCTCTACAAGAATGACAGGATAAAATATGACTTTTTTTGGTAATCCCAACTGTGAACTAGTTAAAATTTGCAGTAGAGGAGGATATAAGCTTTGATCCATGCTGTAGCATCCCCATAGCTCACTCCTGAGATTTTTTCATTGCCATCTGAAGCACGTATGGAGAGACAGGGCCCGCTCTAATTACAATATTGTAGTTTTGACTGACAGACAATATGTCTACAATCAACTCATTTGAAAGCCATGTGTTGCGACAGTTCCTTGTCCGACTCCATAGTGCAGAACAAGGCAAATCAGTGCCTTGTTACTCTGCACTAATCCCACAGTCACAAAAAAATAAAAATCTTAGGAAACACGTGTACATGAAGAACAGTGGGCCAAGACATACCCCAGTTTCTTTTTGTCTTTTCCTAATTGTTAACATCTGCTGACTCCTTAAACACGGCCAGAGAGTTTGAAAATAACACTTCAACACATGTGAACTCCAAAACTACTGATTCCAAACTTCCCAAGCTCCACATGCGCTGTTCTAAAGAAAGTAAGTTTGAATAGGAAAATTTAAAAATCTCCTTATTTGAAATCACAAGAAACCCCACATTATTACACTTATTCTTTACTCACACGAATATATCTCTGATGCTGAAACAATGTTTTTATTCTGACCTCACACAGGCCTGGATAAGTATAATTATTATGCAGCATAATATGACAGAGATATCTGTCATTAGTAGAATTTCTGGAATTTTGAACATACATTTCAATAGCCTAAGTGGACCTAGCTTGGCAATTTAGCTGACCCTGGAAAAGAGTGCCTTATGTTCATCTTGTGCAATCTGTCCAGTAACAGATGCACACCATTAAGATGTAAAGTGAGGTGGAGGAGGATGGGAACAGCAGGAGAAGAGTCAGGCCATTAGCAGAGGAGCCATGAGCTTCCCTAGGCCAGCACCAAGGGAGACAGCAACCTACAAATCACTCAAAACAGGTTTTCTCAGCAAACCTGTGATAAACAAATTACTATTTTTGAAACGTTGCACTTACTTTATGTTAAATGATATGTAAACATAATAAAAACATAAAAAATGAAAAAAGCAAGTCCCTCAGGACGTTTGTGGCGAGAGCACAGGGTGGGAGGGGGCTGCAGAGAGGTGCAGGTGTAACGGGGGCACAGCAGTGAATTCAGCCAGTCCCAAATCTCACCCTGGTGTCAGATGGAGCAGCTTTCCTCTCTCCTCCAGCTCACAGGAAGCAGCAAACCCACGGGTGGTAAAGTTCTCCAGGTGAGGAGTCTGTGTTGATGACCTGCCACAGCAGCAGACACAGCCTGGCACGTTATTAACTCATCAGCACAATGAATTTACTGTGAGGGTTTCGTGGGTTTAAACTCTTTCCTTCCTCCTGGTTTCTGTGAAATTTTCTCACCTTTGTTTATCCAGTCACTACCACAAATGTGTAAAAACAGACAGGACTTGTAATTAATTGGTTTTTAAAGTGTTCAAAGTGCCGCTTTCCGGGATTATCGCAACATAAAAATATTCATCATATCTGCACACACCAAATGTTGATATAAATTATTAATTTAAGGCAAATGTGACAATTAAGCAGATTTATTAGCCTTAATACATCATGCAATTACTAAATGGCTTCTTTTTAAAGCTCGTCTTCTCTCTCTGCAAGCAAAACTGCTTTTGTTTTAGGTACCATATTTTATTTATTGATACACATCATCTTGAGAATGAGCTATCCAAGTTAAATTCTGTAGTGACAGCATTTAATTAACACACAAACAAAGTACATACAGATACTTATTAGCATCACAATAGCAGTCTCGAGGGAGGAAAAAGTGTCTTTCACGCAGAGTTTTCACGTAAATAATTAACAGACAAAACAATCCCTGAAACTGTGGCTAAAGCACATTTCTATTTGCAGTTTTAGTACAGGGACCTCTAATTGACCAGGTTGGATTGTTCATCCCTAAAAGCAGCCCCTTTTGCCACGAGGCTGAAACCACAGATGGGAGAATAATGGCCACGTTTGTGTTTGCCTTGCCTGTGGCACAATGTCTATTCTGTCAATAACAGAACATCAGTTTTCAGAACGGTCAGGATTCTGATTTTTATGTTTTCAGAGGTATGAGAGTCCCTAGCTGTCAGTATATTAGAAATATATAGAGAAAATTTCAAAATCCACTTAATTGTAATAAACACATGTAAAATATGGCTCTTTGGACAACTCTGGTCTTTACCACAAACACAACTTATTCACCACATATTCCTTTGGGTGTCCTTCGTAAAAAATCCCACTGCAGTTGTGGTTTAGGTTTTTTCCCCCTCACACATTACATGTTGCTCTGGGAGCTTAAAATATTGTTTTCAGCTGAGCAAAAGGAAACGTCAGGGATAATTTTGATAAATGTGAGCCATCTCATATTTTCTGTTAACAAGAGCTTTGTGTGTCTAATAACAAGCACCTGTGAAGCTGATTTTTCTTTTTCATGTGACCTCACAGAACTAAAAAGAGACTGTCTTCTGCTGGGGCAACAACACTGACAGAAAGACTTAATAAACACAGAGATAGAAAAAGCCTCCCCACCCTCTGGACCATCCCTCTCCTGCGTTTGGGGCTTGTTCTCAGAATTTTTCTGGTGAAGAACAAACCTGGACCCACAGATAGTGGTGGGATGAACCAGCCAGGGCTCAGCCTGAAGTGGGCTCAGCTCAGCTGAGCTCAGCTCAGCGATCAGTGCAAAACCTCCAGATCAATACAAGATCAAACACTGGACTTGATGCTCTTGGAGGTCTTTTCCAACCTCAGACTTTTAAGCCGTTCCTCCAGGAGCTGAACTCTCTTTACATAAACCAAGAAAAGCAATGATTCCTCCCTTCTAACAGACTCTTACTAGGGGGTGAAAAATGCTACAGAGCAGGGAGAATTTATACCAATCTCGTCAGTATTTGGGGTGCTGCACTAAATTTTCAGTGTGTTATTCCCTGTAGCTAAATACCTTTGATAATGCAAACAGTCTCGAATTGTGAATTGAATTCCTGGGGAACCACAGGAAAATTCACTGTGGTTCCAATGGACTTTGCTTTTCAAACAGGTTTCCCAGGAACAAACTGCACAGATCTTTCCTCCCCAGCTATCAGACAGCCTTGTTTCCCCACAGGGATGAGCTGTGGGCTTCTAAAGTTCCCTGTCAACGTTTCCCAGGTCTATTTGGTTAAGGATGAATAGGGAATGATATATTTTCTTGTTTTGCACAGGTGGGTCTTGTTTGATTCTGTTCTCCTGGGGATAAAACATTAAAAAAAAATACTTATAGCCTGATACAGAGAGTATCTAACATAACAAACAAAAAAAGCCTTAATTTTCTCAAAAATTCAGATTTCCTACAGAACTTCTATTGATACTTTTGTCACAAGTGAAAGCTTCAAAGTTTCTGTTTTGAAAGGTGTTTTATTTCTTATCATGTAGAGTCTCCTATGAATCGAGGTAAATAGTAATGGGTTTCTTTCAATCACTTGACAACTACAAAAGAAGTGAATCTCCACCAGCTAATAAGAATTAAAAAGAAAATTGTAGCCTGCCTGGTTTCCTGTAAAAAAGATTTTCCTAAGCAGAATCAGTAGATCTCCAAGTGACAAAATAGTTATGCTTTAAATGAGACAACTTTCACAGCTTTAAAGAAGTTCTTTAGAACACTAAACACATATCATATAAATTTTCTCCTACACTGAGCCTAACATTAAAATACTTTATAGT
>WAAG01070571.1:1773-19079 GCA_013390105.1 Tichodroma muraria | reverse complement strand
TTTCTTCTTTTTTTTTTTTTGCAATACCGGGGTCATCAAGGGTGAGAGGAGCACTGGAGGTAATGGCAGGGGTCAGACTGAAGCAGCACTCAAACATGAATGATGTGTTACTTGCTCATGGTGAAGAAAGCAAGAAGAGCAGGGTTGCACTCAGCTGTGCACTTGGGGTCCATATTCTTGAAGACCTGGTGAAGTGTTATCACCTTATTTCTCTTCATGAGAGAAACCTGTCCTTCAGACCACTTNAAAGGAGTTAGGGGCATATAAAGGATCCTTATGAAGGCACAGACAGGTCTTTGCCCATACAGCAATAAAGAGATGTAAAAACACCACACAAATCTTGGGCAAGGGGAACAAATTTAAGTGTAACTAAAATACTCTAGTTTGAGCTCTTATCTCCAGAACTCAGCGAGTTTGTTTTGGATTTAAAGTGCACCCCAAGAAGATGAGAGAACTAGAAGTTCCATAAGTGTGATTCCCACCTTCAGCTACTGAAGTTTTAGATTACCATGGTTCAATCAGAAGCCAAGCAGCAACTTCAAAAACAGATTACCAGGTCACTGTCTGACCAGGCTATTTATTAGACACTTCTGAAGCCTTTTGATGCTTAGCTAAAGCTCACTGATTTAATCTGATTTGGCAGTTACAGTTCTGTGGTTAACACAAGAGAAAATAAAAGCATAATCTATATTACATGCAAATCCCTGCATCCATGCCATTCAATTTAAAATGGCCATAAGTTTGCATTTTGCTAATAGAGAAAGCATCACCTAAACACAAACTGTGCTTCCTGAAATATCCAGTCTATTGTATTAATAGAGCCTAAGAGACAAAATTTAGGATTTTCAGTAAGAAGCATTCTAATAACTTCTGGAGGTTTATTTGACTATTACCCACTTGAATTTTGAATGGAGCACAAACAGTCTAATTTTTTTAAGTAGCTTGAAGAAAGATGAAGCCACAAATGGAAAGAAAAGATGGCAAGAGAAAATAAACAGATAATGGCTTATATGAAATTGAGTAATTACATCCTGCATTGTGCTCCAACTGCCAACCTCAGCCATCCCCCATCCTACAATCCCAGTCCAGTGTTTGATTCTGAATACTGCTATACTGCCCCTGCCAGGATTAATTTGTTTTCCTGGATCCCAGATGCTTTGGAAAAGAGGGTTAATTATCTTGCCATCGCTGCTGGCTTCCTGACACGTTCCTGCAGGACTCACTCCCTTGCATGAAGACCCACTCAGGCTGCAGCTGCTCCATGAACACCAGAGAAGGAAAAGTTAAATAAATCGCGCTAGAAATTAAGACCAGGCTTCAGCAGCTGCAACAATGAGGAGGAAGAGCAGGGAACCCATCTGAATTAATGTATGGCTCCAGCCCAAGGAGCTGGCTGGGAAAGCCCAGGACAGGAAGGCTTGGCACAGGGCAGATAAAGCTTTCTGAATACAAGAAAAGGGACTGAGGTTACTTTCTTCAGAGAGCCATGGTCAACGCACAGCAGAATTAATCTGGCTGCATTAGGTCCCTCTACATCCTGTGAGAATTGCAGTCCTTGGAGGAAGAAATCCTCTCTTTTTAAAAGGGAAAGACTACTATGCATTAGGAGACTAAACAGAAACAAATATTTTGCTCTTTTAACTAGATAATGCAGCTGTCTAGAAATGGATTGACCCTTTATCAAATCAGATGCTTTAGCAGTAGAACTGGGGGCCTCATCATCCCCAAAATCCTGAACACCTGTTTGATTCAGGTAATTTTTAACTGACTCTGGTTCTAAGGAACCCAAATTGCACCCCAGAAACATCAAATTATCACAGGAGTGAGCACATCTGATCACCCCTCCCCACAAGCGTCAATATTAATGGTGCAACTGAGAAGATACTTGAATTTACAACAAATCATGCAGCACACTTCTCTCTGACTGGTTAAACATAAAAATAGACATAAAGTAGACACAAAACCCTGGAACAGCTAAAAGACCCACTGGTAGCTACAGATGTGGGAATGCAAGGTATTTTCAAAAAAAAAGTAACACACAAAAGAATCCCAAATATGTTTAAACACATCCCTGAGATGAAAAAATAATTGAGCAAAAGGTGTTCATGTTCCCAGACCTCGATGCATTATTTAACAGAAGAGCCTGAATGTCTCCTGCTAAGCCACCAGCACATTTAAACAAGTTCAAGAGCTGTTCACAAGAAAACATACAGCAGGAAAAGGAGCAAGTTGCATTTAATTACAACAAAAGGGTTTCAGCCAGTAACAAGCCAGCTTGCCCCAAACATTATCCCTTTCTAAAAGACAGACTTAGTGACACCACATCCAGTTGTATCATTCCTTTCACAAAGCAGGACACCCAAACACGTCCTCCATAGTTTCTTTTAAATCTTCTCTTTCATCACCCTAGCAATACACTCTATCTTGCTGTGCTGGTAGAGAAAGTCAAAAAACAACTCTTCACACTTGTTGCATGTAAGGAAAAATAAATATAATCAAGAATTAGAGTATCATAAGAAGAGGAATGTTACACCACCACCTCAATACATCTTTACCTCCAGTGAAAGGTGATCAACTGGAGAAACAAACAAAATGTCACCAACAAACAAAACCCAACAAAACAAACAGTGGGACAGACAAGAAGATATTACATTGTGAATGACAGTAGCTTACAAGCAGGGAATGTGCATAGCAGTGCTCAACATCTTGCTTGCATGACTTATGCAAAAGAGAAAGGAAAAAAAAACCTGCATTAAGAGACCTTGAAGGTTTAATTTTAATCTAACAGGTATGGTAATACCACTGCCAAATGACAGACAAACTTCACTCCCTCTGGAGCAACTAATTCCCCACCTACGCCACTGTTTGAACTTTGTTCTAAACAGCAAGATTAAAGGTGAACACAGACCTTGTGTGTGGAAGACCAACCTCATTCCTTCCTGAGGACAAGCACCCACTCTTGTAGGCCCCAGAGAAAATATTATTTTCTTTTAAGAGCAAAATACGAACAAGAAGTCTTTCCTGTTCTCATGCATACATGAAAAAGATGGAACATTCAAGTTGATAAAAGAGAAATGAGAGATTGGGAGAGAACTTCTACAGTTAAAACACTAAGCAGCACAGAGCATTTCACTACTAGCAAGACATGGCACGTGGACTTCTGTGCTAGAGCTGTCTAGAAGAAATTTCTGGGGAAAGAGCACTGAGGCTGAAAGAGTCTCAGCAGCCCCCCTAAAATGCAAGTCTCTCTGCCACCTTACAGATAGGAGGCTGGGATTATTCCAAACCCTGTGCTGAAAGAGCTGCCAAAGAGCAGCTGGTTTTCTGCTCCCAGTTCAGACATATTAAAAGCCTGATGTGAATACCTAAAACAGTCATTACCTGAAGCATGAAAAAAATGGAGGTAGACAGGGCAAAAATGAATCATTGATAAGAAAACCTGAAGGACATCTGACACATTTTCCCTTGTAGGATAAGGAATATTTGCCTTGAAATTAAGAATGGGGAAAATCCAGTCTGTATTGAAAGACGTGCAATGCCCACAGCCTATAAACTTCCTACAACATTAAGGACAAGGGTCCTGATAACCCTTGGGGGGGATAAGGGGGGCTTGTCCCTCAAGGACAAGCTGATAAAGTAACTTCTCTGCAATGACTAAGAACAGAACCAAAAGAAGCCCTCAACAATCCACTGCAAATTCAGACAGGGGAACACATACAGCTCCCAGACTCCACTGCTTGGATTCCCATTTCTGGGGGCTTAGCCCAAATAAGACACAACTCTGTTTCCAAAAGACAGGTTTTGAAATACTGGGACAGAACAAATCATCTTCTCCAAAATGAAAGATTTCTCACCTCATTAATTTCATATCACATAATCAGCTGCTTTACCTGAATCCCACTGAGATTACCTCAGCTTAAACTACAGACAAGACAAGACTATTCACCCAATGAATTCTTTCATGGTCATAATAGATGTTTAAGATAAATCAGATAAGATAAAACATTGAATTAACTGTCCAGGTATGAAAGGATATGGTGGGGGCTTTTTGTTTTAACTGTTTTTACCACCTTGGTTTCTATTGTGATCCACGTTGTCACGCACCCCCAACTTTTACCATTTAGTATGTCATAACCACTACTTTAAAAAATGAGCCAAAAGGATATGTTAAACACCAAAGATTTAAATTTAAATCATGGAAAATGAGGATGAACACATTGATACAGGCTTGCAATTTTAATTTTTAAAAGGCCCCTGTGGTGGGACTAGCTGTAGATGGCATCATGCTAATGCAAATGGAAAATATTTAAAAAAAAACAAACAAACAAAACCACTTATAATAAGTATGAATTCATACCATACACGTGTACATACTTAATAATTTTCTATGTTAGCTCTGTTTGAACTATAAATCAAAGTCTATACTACTAAAAGTTCAGTATGTGCAACATTAACCCGGTCAAACCATTTTATAAATACAAGCTTCTTTTTAGTATTGCAACATACCTCACTACTTAACATACTGAAAAACAAGTTCTATATTTAAAATTCTGCTGTAATAGTTCTATCTGCCAATTAAGACTACAAATGGAAAAATACTTGATAATCTTTAACATTTTGAAAATGCAAATATATTTCATTTTTTTAAAAGAAACAATCTTGTTTATCCTACTGGTGCATCTTTAGACATTTGAAGATACTACACTAACAAAATACAAACTTTGTAGTAAGCTTACAACATGTACTTCTCAGAGGCAAAAATAAAAAAAAAATCTGGTTTGTATTTATGAAGGAACATCCATTTATTATAAAACAAGATAAAAGATATTAGAATTAAGTTGAAACAAGGCAACATTAGAACAACCACTTTAGAGCTTTGTGAACGAAGTGTAGTTTTTAACTTGCAAATCTGGGTGAACGCAGCTCTTAACATGCTGTCCTCTTCTCTATAAATGGGATGAAGTGGAGAAGCAAAGCTTCAGGGTGTAAGGGTTGGAGCCATCTGTGAGGAGACAACACAGAACACACCATGGGCACAGCTCTCCTGCTGATCCACCTTCCATAACCTGGCGAGTTCACCAGTTCTGTGTATTTCACACTCACACCTCCACTGGAGTTTGCCTTTTTCACATTGAAAGAGAAAGCTTTTCTGCTGTTACCACCTCCCCAAACTGAGATAAAACTGAAATTGTGAACAGTGTCTTATCCATACTATCTTCAAAAATATCCTGCCCCTAAGGTCCATTATTAAGAAGGTAGACCAAAGGTGTGGGGGAATAGAAAAGATTTAAACTGTTAACACTTCACAGGGAGACAAACTCACAACTGTTAGGAGGAGGTAGTTTAAAATAATATTAGACAGTGGCCTGGATTCAAAATTATGTCTGGGAACACCTGGAAAAATTCCATTTAATCCAGTAAACTGTCTTAATTGTTCAGTGCAGATCTGGCCTATTGTGTACTTGTTTAGCAGGTGAACTCACCCCACTCTATTCTGGCTAGTTTGCAGCTAAATTTAGCTTGGCTTCACAAATTCTGGTTTCAAAGGGAATATGCTACAGGAGCAGTAAATTGAGAGCAATGAGCTGAGTAACTTAAAGAATTCTCTGTTCAAGACATTACAGATTTCTCTATATTAATTGTGAAAGAATCATAGAAGGGTTTGGTTGGAGGGTTCATCTCACTGGATCATCCAGTTCCAACCTCCTGCCACGGGCAGGGATGCCACACACTAGACCAGGATGCTCAGAGCCCCATCCAACCTGGCCTTGAACACTTCCAGGGATGGGGCATCTTCAGCTCCTCTGGGCAACCTGTGCCAGCACCTCACCAACCTCACAGTCAAGAACATCTTCCTGACATCTAAAACTTAAATCTCTCTTAGTTTAAAACCCTTACTCCTTGTTTTACCACTATTTGCCCATGTCAAAAGTTACTCTCCCTCTTTATTATAGCCCACTTTAAAGTACTGGAAGGCCACCATAAGGTCATCCTGGAGCCTTCTCTTCTCCAGGCTAAACAACCCCAGCTCTCAGCCTTTCCTAACAGGAGGGGTGCTCCAGTCCTCTCACCATTGTCATGGTCACCAGAACCCTCAACTCCTTCTCCACAGAAAAGAAATTCCAGCAGTAAGATTAGGAAAATATACTTACTTGGGACTCTTATCTGGTAGTGATTAAGTACAGTGAGAGCTTCCACTGCATCTGTCTTACATTCCCATTCCAACAGACCAGACAGTGTTTTGGCAGAAGCTGTCAAAATGAGAATTAAAAATGGGAAGGAGGGGATCAGTAACGTCGCCTGACAGTGTATACTCAGATCAAAACTGGAATCAAGTAACTTCCCAAACTGGTGAAATTCTACTTACGTTTTGGGTCAAACACTTTGTATTTAATAAAGCTGAGAACTTCATGATCCTCACATAGCTGTCACGAAAATAAAATAAGAGGTAAAACTCCAGAAAAAGTGCACATAAACAAATTAGCAACAATTCCACGTTCCTGGAAGAGACACACAAAAAGGAAGATTCTGACTTTTTAAGAGAGTTTGCAAGAATTTATGGCAAATCATTTAAAAATATGTTTAGATTGGTAACTCTTAAGAATAACATTCTGTAGTGTGTTAAACAAGGCTCCTGTATCTGTGATATCACTATCTCCAAAAATGTATTTAAATAATAACAAGTCTACTTACTGACATTCCTGCTCCAATACAGTAGCTCTGAAGCTGTACATACAAGGACACCACTTGGGAACCAGAGTTCACTTTCAGACAGAGTTGTAAAAATATATTTTATTTAACTGAAAAATAACTCACTGAACTGTCAGCAATCTTACCACTGCCTCCACTTAAAGAGGCCCAGTATTGCATGTTTTAAGCATCCAGAGTTCATTTAGGATACAACTGTGCCAAGGGTCCCAGGTGCATACTTGTCTCCATTCCAAAACATCCTAGCAGTCATTACAAGGAGTCAGTAAATCCTTTGAGAGTTGTAGTCCTAGCTTTCATGTATTTGGCTTTGTGTCTTTTCCCTTTCCTCCAAAAAAACCCCACACTAAGCTCCTCAACTTTATTTTCAAGATTTTGTTGCTCACATTAAAAAAATACAAACAAATAAAATTGAGACAGTAACTCCAGAATTGTGAACATATCCAGAGGGATTTCAAATGTATTTTAAAGAACAGCTCTCTTCCAGAGGCTCTGCTATAACCCTCTCAGTTGCTTGTTTTTAAAAGCAGCACCATGAAAAGCCAGGACAGAGCCCAGAGAGCACTGGATGTCAGCCGCTCCGAGTGCTTACCTTTACAAATGTTTCCTCAGTCACACACAGAGGAACATTGTAATAATGCAGCACACAGGAGGGTGGTTGGATGATGTTCTTGGATGCTTGGCCAGCACTGGTGAAGCGATTGTTCTTACTCATGGCAAAATCCTTGTAACTACTCGTGCCATCCTCCAGTTCAAATATCTGGCTTGGAACTACTGAGTGCTGCTTGGAAACACTGGAATTTAAGGATAAAGTTTCTTAAATAATTAAGGCTATCATACTTTGCAAATTATTATTTTGCAGATTATTATCTAACTAGAAAAGAGCTAATGTTTCTTTATAATAATTTGAAATAAATACAGTAAGAACAGGATGGGTTGGAATTGACACCTTCCTTTAAAAAATGCAGAAAGAATGGATAAGACACATTAGGGAATACAGTTTATTAGTGGCCAATCCATGTAATGACAATATGCTTTATGAATGTAAATAAATAAAATTATAAATAGTAATAAATCTTAGAGTGGTTGGGGTTGAAAGGGATCTTAAAGATGATCTCTTTCCAACTCCCCTGCCATGGGCAGGAACAGCTTGAGCAGGTTGCTCAAATCCCCATCCAACCTGGCCTTGAACACTTCTAGGGAAGCTTCTCTGGGCAACCTGTGCCAGTGCCTCACCACCCTCACAGTAAAGAATTTCTTCCTAATATCTAACCTAAATTCACCCTCCTTCAGCTGAAAGCCAAAATAAACAGTCGCAAATTGGAAATCGTAACTCCAACAATGGTAACAGAGTAATGTGATATTGTCCTTTTGAAACCTCATTCCATCTGCCCACTGGTGGTGGACAATTAATCTGATCAAACATATTTACCAGACATTCAGTCTCTTTCCAAATAACTTGACATTATTGAGATGTGTGACTGCTCTTTCTACAGCGTATTCATCACCCATTTCAACCAGCGCTGTGCCCGGAATAGTCTTCATAAATTTCACCTAAGACAGGTAAGGTAAAAAAAAAAATATTACATTACAACAAAGAGCTCAACCAATAGTTTCATAAAATATTAGGATATACTTTTAGACAATCTCAGAGAGGCTTTTTCCAAAGCACTTAAAAGAACTATAGTAGCTTCCAAGTTTCTAATAAATTATGCCTTACCTTCTCAATGTTTCCATACAAGCAGAACAGGTTGAATACCCTTGAACAGTTCATCTTGAGCTGATGCAACCCACTAACCATGACAACTGACCCAGAAGGATTTCCACCATGCATGTAAGAGGAGGATGCCTGGGGCAATGGATAAGCAACAAGTTCTGGAGTGTCCCGAGATCCCATTCGGTACCGGCTTGGCAAGGGCAACAAAGGACCATGGGAGCCTAAAGAGATGAGAGACCATGTTTTCATGTTGCTTGAAATAATTTTCACTACTTAATCATGCATCAAAGCCCACATACATAATGCATATTTTAAAGGAGGGGTAGAAGGTTACAGCAATTGATGAAAAAGATATTCCAGTAATTACAAAAATCATTATCCTCCCTGCAGCGTGCAAAATATTTGAACACAAATGTATCAGAGGAAATAATTAAAATCAACATTCAGAAATATTCCCATATAGTTACAGAGCTATATGACATCAAGGAAGAATATTACAAAGCTGAAAAAACAAACCAAAAGTGAGACAGAGGTCAGGAGATGACACATCTCTCTTTCCCAGAGACATGAGATTAAGTCAGAAGCCTGCCTTTCTACAAAATGCTCATTTGGAAGAAACAGGAATACTTAAACCCCCACACTAAAGCAAAATGAAGGGGTCCTATTTTCCACTATAGATAAAGTGAAAAGTTTCACTGAAATAGATAATTTCTTTTGTATTTTTCTTTTACTGATGAGACACTACTAGTAAGCAATACCTCTGTTCATAGAAAATGTCAGTATTACAGACCAAGGGGAGTATCCCTGTTTTTCTGAGACAAAAATAATGTGAAATTCACATAAGCCAAGTATAAAAGGAATCTTTTGTCTTTTTTTTTCCCAGGAAAAAGTAGTAATGACAGGGAAACAGTGGTATAGGAGGATATGGACACATTACTTAAGGCAGAAGGATGTATCAGAAGAATGAAAAAAGAACGTCACTGAATGAAGGTGGGACTTGGAAATTCTGGAGACTTGAATAATCTTTGGAAGTAGGTAGGATGTCAACCTACATTGTAAAATATCATAAATACCTTTGCAAAGAAAGAGGCAAGACAAATCACATTGCACCTGACAGCTGAGAGAGTACATAACTAGAAAAGTCATATGTGAGTGGGGACATATGTTTCTCCACGCTGAGGTCTTTGCTCAGCACATGAAAGTGACAGCAGGTGTTGCCTTACAGAGAGCATGGGTAACAAACGCAGTACTTCATAGCACTGATTCCAAAACATCATTCCTCTACAGTCACATACCTGTACCTTTTCTGAATCAGCTAAATTAGAAGTACCAATGCCAACAATTCAGAGCTTTTCATGCAAAAACATCGGAGCTCTCGGTTGTACCAAACCATTGATCATACTGTGTTGCCATTTTCTAGAAGAAAACTGCTTTCCCAATCCAGATATCATTTTCTACCCATTGCCAGGGTGATGGCAACTGAAAGGAAACTTTCTTCCAAGGAATAAACCTGTAGAGCTGAATGCTTTAGGTGACAGGAAGAGGTGTGGCAATGAGTCACATGGATTTCACTGAACCAGCAGTGTTTCAGAAGGCAGACTGACAGCACTGCAGGTGAACTGCTCATGCTGAAGGGAACCAGAGACAAGCATTGATTAAATATTTAGAATTCCACAGAGCATGTCAGAAATCATAACCAGCTGTCATCCCATGTTACTTACCATAGCCATCATGTCTAAAGGATGATGGGTGCTCTCCCAAAATAGCTTGTCTCTGCCGGCCCTTCCCTCTGTCTAACGTGGGAAGGGAAAGAAATCAATTTAGTATGCACAACCAGGCACTTGATTTCTCCAGTTAAGACACAAAGCTTCTAGTTAAGAAGTGAAAAAAGTAATTTGAGTCCTTGTTAATTTTATAAACTATTTCTCATTCATTCTATGTCTAAAAACACAAGCTGTAGCCCTGGGACACCAAAATTAAAAGACTGCCATCTGTATAACAAATTGTGCTTAAGTTGATTGGGGGCAGTGGCCAATGAGGAGATGCAGACATTTAAAGTTTATGGAGATACCCAATAGTTCTTCTAAACAGACACCACACATTAGTATAGAAAACACCATACAGCAGGATTTACCCATGTGTCTCTTAAAACAAATTTGAAATGCAGTACTTTTGAAAGACAGTACCTGAATCATAATATTAGCTTCAACAGCAACACATTTTCAAAGTGGGCTTCTTTCAAGAAGTTTCAGCATAAGCCAACAACAACCTGTATTACATGGTTTCATAATCAGTAAACAGAGAGCATTACATATGTGTACATATATATTTACAGAACACCTACTGATTTATGGGTGTGCTGAAAGGATTGTACATTGTGGCATTATCAGCAGCACATAACAGTTCAGCTGAGGGAAAGTATCACTGAGTAATGCACTCAAACAACAGTCAATCCTTTAAGAAAACCCAGTTCTCTAGGATATAAAGTTAAGCAAGGGGTCTACATTAATGGAGGAAAGCAATTCCTCACAGCCAAAGCTGTATTTTCCAATCAGATCCATGCTGCGCAACAAAAAAATCTAAACTTCCAGATTTCTTTGTGGTAAGCAACAATTCTTTTCTTACAATTTTTAAAAAAAAGCCACATTGAAAAGATGGGGCAAGGTATTTATCAGTTTACAACAATTCTCAGGAAATTGAAGTATGACTGCTGAAAATAGTAACTCCAGCCCAATGCAGTTGGAGGTATTTTCCCCGAAAAACAGGAACTATTTGATTACACAACAGTGGTAGATGAAAACACATGTGGCCTTTTCTGCTCACAATTTTGAGGCCAGGTTCATAGTCCGATATTTACTTTGGCAGTAAAATCTGAAGAGAGAGCAGTCCTGAATGCTTTCAAATATATAGAAGAAAGATTACTGTTGTCAAGTTTACTTTTCCACTTCCTTTTCAGGGTAACAGCTCAGGTTCTTGGCTCTAGAAGGCAAATGAGCAGTCAGATCAAGTATTTTGAACATTTAAACTGTATGCAGTAATCATCTTTCAGAGAAACCAGTTTTGTAATTCCAGTCTGTGGAACTAAATACTTTGAAACTGCTCATAGTAAAATATAGTCAAGAATCACATTCTTTCAAATTCTTTTCTCACAATTCTGTGAGAAAAGTTTGACAAGTATTTCCTTCTCGTGGTGGTGCAAGTCTCTCCTTGCCCCATGCTTGTTCCTTCCTTGAAAAAAGCCCCTGGATTGTGCCAGTAAAATACTTGTGTAATAAAGCACCGAAACACGAGAACTGACCTGAGTTAAAAACAACTCTGAAAGGAAAGGTTCTTTATAATCTTGTTTAAGCTTGGGTTCCTTGATTTTCAGTTTTGTTTTCACATCAGGTCCTTGAGTCACTGAGCAAGCAGGTATTACCACCAAAAGAAAAGCTCCAAACTACAGTTTGAAATTTCTGGCTAAAGGCAAGTAGAATACTAAGTCAGGTGGGTTTTTTTCATTCAATCTAATGCAATATGAGTTCATAGCAGCAGGCACTTGTTAGGAAGTTTACTTTAGTGGAGAAAGACTATGGGCAATTTACTACCATAAAGAACTAAACACAGTTCTTAAAAAAAAATCATTAGTAAAATGCATTTCCTTCCTAACATTTGAAGGGCAGGTGTGAAATTCTGAAAGGATTTATTGGCATGTCTGTCCTTGGACTGAAATTCCTTTGGGATAAGGAATTCAAAGATCTTTGCTGCAGTGAGAGCCCTACATCTCAGGTCACACTATGTTCAAATAATGCTGTTGCAAGAGTGAGTTGAAGGACAATTACATAAACTCCTTCAAAGTAAACCCCAACTCCTGGATTACTTTATAGGAAAAACTGCTCTAGATGCCTGTTTTCTCGAGTACATTTCACTGTTCATTCAACAATTTATATTCCCACTGTCCTCATAAATGATGTGGATCACAGTAAATGAAAAATCATGCTACGTACAATATGTAATGATTGAGTTAAATAGATAGATATAAAACACAAGTCTAATTTTTTTCCTCTAATGTGTAGTATGTATAGAGGTGCTTATGTATAGAGAATAGACAGTAATAAAACAACCAAAAAAAAAAAGAGCAGAGTTCTTGAAAAGAGCAAGCCACACCTATCCTAAGTTTTTCATTTTCCACTGTTTGCTCAAGTTTGGGGAAGTTTTAGTTCATACAGTCATACCTATCTGCAGACCAATTACGTAATGCATTTAGATGCACAGTGTTACAAGTCAGCCTCCAAACACTGCAATGATCAAAAGATACAAGGGTCAAATTAATCCTTTCAATTTTTCAAATTCAAACCTTTAGATTTTTTTTCTTGTCCTTGAGTTTCTTCAAAATCCTTTTTCTTTGACTCAAGAATGTGAGAAAAAAATTGAATCCCAATACAAATAATCATAATCTACTGCAACCAATACTGTAGCTCCCTTGTTAACTTTTTACAAGAATTTTATTTTGAAAAGCCAAGCCCTAAGTTTTTAGTTGTACAACAGTTTCACAAGCCCAGTGTCTCTGCAGAATTACTCTGAAAGTGCAAATCTCTTGAGACAGCCAAAGCCCTGGTTCTCATGGAGCCTTTGATAAGTAGATACTCTATCTTGGTCACATTGTCTTCACTCTTCTAACTTTACATTGAACACATTATTGTACATAGGTTACTGAACACTGCACTCAATAGTTACAGATTTTTGGTTATTTTTAAATAAACACTTTACAGGAGTTAGGCTAGACAGCAGTTTGACTGTACATATATAATCATAGTTTCCACTGACATAAGTTAAGCTCTGAGAATTTTTACAGCTGAGTACTTAAGAGACAGTATGCCTGTACCAATTATAAATCTCCCTATTTTATTACTTATAGCTGAGGGGACTTACTGGTATTGCACTTCTCAGTTCCAACTATCTGCATATAAGGATTGAACTTCCCTACTACTAAACAATATTTACACTGTTAAGTCTGAATGGAACTCTCACATTACAGCAAGTAATAAAAAGATTACAATTTCAGTGATATCAACAAGAGGTTCTTAATTTTGGAGTATCTCAATTTTTCAGTGGTAATTTTAAGGGAAATAAGACCAGCATACATACAAACTTGAACAGAATGGGTACAGTCTATCGTGTTATTCATCCCACACAAATCTGAAGTACTGAAAATGTCCTCCTTTAAAAACTTGTGGTGGTGATGCATGCAGTATGCAGACAAGGTGAACTGCAAGTCTGAGGTTTTTCAGAGGGTTTTTTTGTTTGTTTGGGGTTTTTTTTTGCTGATGCCGATGTGGTGCATGATGAAGTGTAGAGTCAGCCTGCTGAAGTCCTCTATCCTTCTTAATGCCTTGTCCAACATAGGGGAAAAGAGTCCTTTCGAAGGAGAAGCAGTGTGCAAGTTTGTAGTTTATAAGGAATAGTCTGTGCCAGGTTTCCTCTCCTCCAAAGAGAGAGAGCTGCTTGGAGAAATGCAAGTCCTTGAGAACTGCGAAGGTGCTTGGAGGTGTGGGCTCCTTGTTGCACTAAGTGGCTCAAGCACACGGCAGCAGGGGGCACTAGGGCTCAGGGTTAATTCCCTGCGGTGGCACAGCCTCCAGCAGCTCTGGCCTGCTTTGGAAGGACTGTTGCCACACAGCCTGACCACGTGTGAAGGGCTGGCATTAGTACAGTCAAACAGCTACAGTGAGAATGGATCAGAACCTACCTCGGCGGCCCAGATATGGCTTAGTGTAGTCCCAACTATCGTTGTCATTCCTAATGACATTAAGTCGAGTTGGCTGTTCAAATAAAGTAAAAGTGAAAGAGGTTAAGCCTTGACTATATGTTTTGGGGTTTTTTTGAGTAAAATTAAAAGAGAAGATCCAAGCATTACCCTTGCATATTCAATTTTTAGTGTGCAGCATCCTGCATAGATATCTGCTCCATTGAGTGCAGCCTTCGCCTTCTGGGCACAAAACACTGATTCAAACATACACATCATGTTAAGGATCTTTTTCCCCAGGTGTCTCATTCACATCCCTTTTATCTGATAGGGCTTTACTTTTGTAGCCTGCAGGTATTTCACTTCTGTATACACTACAAGAACTCCACACAGACTTACCACAGTAGTTACTTTACAGCAAAAAGAATTAAGTGTACACCCTTTTGAGCTCATTAATCAAAAAAACCCATGTAACTAAAAGAGAGACTTTGAGTGAACAAATACTCATCTTGCCTCAAAAAAAATACAACAGGCAGATGCATGTACCAGGCTCCAACACCTAAGTTATTTCATGCTCCCCATACTCCAAGATTACTCCTGTGATTAGCAGAAAAATGTGCCTGAGCCTTGGCACATCACAACCCATGACCTCACACATACTCAACAATGTATGGTGTCAGAAAGACTGAACTTTGCAGCAGAACAGACCTTTTGCACCATGTCTTCATATCATTTAGTGACATTTCAGAAAAAAAAACAAAACAACAGAATGTGCCTTGGTTTTACCACATTTCTGCAGCCCAACTTCTTCCAAAGTGATGCAGGTTCACTGTGGAACTTAAAAATTAGGGAAGTTAAGCTTCACAGACCTATAAGAAACCAACACTGGCCAGAACTGCAGAAGTAATGGGTACTTCAAGTAGCATTTAAATTTGAGTAAATTTCTGAACTTTTCAGGTAAGGCTTGTCTTGAAGCTCACTTTCCTTGCCATCCCAAACTGTTTACCTTGCTGCTGCATTACTTCACTCACATTTGTGAGTTTTCTTTCAATTGCTGGCTGGTTTCATCTTACAGAATGTTACAGAATTTAATTCAAAGAACACAAGGATGGTAGTTTCTGAGTGTGTGCAGGAACCTCCCCATAACTTCCCTAATCTCTCACAAGATGAAGAATAACCCCTAACTGTGCAAGTCATCTGATCCTGACAATTCCATTTATGACAAACTTAACACATACAGTAAATCAAATTACTGTCTGTTAGGACACACAGTTTAAGTTTTCTACGTAGATAAATAGCAATTAGTTTGATTTAACAGAAGTTAGGTAGTTCCCTTTGCCTGGAAAATCATCAATGCAGCCATCACATGGGTAGCATCTGAAATCACAAAATAATGCCAAATAATTTGGCAAATTTTGTCCAGATAACAGTTAAAAAATGGATGTTAATAAAGCTTCAGGAAGAGGGCTGTCAGAGTTTCATAAATTAAGGCCTAACCGTATCAGACTTTGGACTTCACAAACCACAGCAACACACAGCAATTCTGAACACTCAACCCAAGAGCAACCTAAGACTGCAAATAAACAGTAGAATAATAGAGCAGAGAATTTCTTCAACACATGATGCCCAAGAATCAAGGTCAAGGATGCCTAAGTTGGCCTTTGCTTTATGAAGTCAAAATAGTAAGACAAGCAGTACATACTGGGACTATTTTAGAAGAGTCTGAAGAAGACTTTGAACTGCACCTCTGCAATCCCTTACCCATTTCTTGAATATCAACACAGGCAGAAGCCATGAAACTTTGTGTATAAGCGGTTGTCAAATCTATGATATAATTCATGTCTGCAATTATTAGGCCTGAGGGACTATAAACATGGTTATCAACCACTATTGACAATGTCATTTTCCTACAAAGATGAAATCTGTAAGTACTACTTTGTCTTAGAGACAGATAAAAATTAGAAATTAAGAAGTAATTTGGTCTCAAAATCACATGGTATTTTTCTGACATTGGCATGTTTAAACCCATTTGGAGTCAAGAACCTACAGAAAAAAAATCACAATCAAAAAGGATATTCAACCATGGCTTGTATTCCATTTCTCTTGAATATAACAATGCGCTGAACTTTTCCAACAGGGTTGCACACAGTGTACAAAACATCCTAAGGAAGAAGAAGAAAAAGAAATTTTAGTCAGATGTGAAATTCCAATCACTTTTGGTCCACAGAACATTTTCTTGCAGTGGCATTTAAATGCCAAAGAGCAAAGAAAAGGTCTGTTAACTTTCCATTTCTTATTTTCCCCCCTACAATTAATACATCCATGATTGGCATTTTTATGGATCAATATACTACAGGCAGTAAAATCCGCAAAACAGGAAAAGACTTCCATAAGAAGTACTCATGCAAATACTGGTTTAGCAAGTATCTTCAACTATGTTAAAACCCAGTAACTGCATCCATGGGTCAACCTCTGCTACCTTTGAAGCATTGCCCTGCAGTAGTTCTACCACAGCAGAGAGACAAAAGTGACCCTTGTAGCTGTAACACATTTCATAAGATTCCAGCAGCTGAGTTCCTGTTCTTTTTCAGAGAGTAACTGGGAATAGTTCAAAATGCAAAGCTAAGATAGGTCATCAAAATGAGAATTTCAACAGTTTTCATTCACCTGAAGCAAGTGTGTGCTATACTCCTTCCCTTCTTTTTATCTAAACCAAATACCTCCAAAACAATTATTCCAAGATCTTGGTGTACATCCTCAGGTTTATTTGGGGGTCAAGAGGGAGAAGTGGCAAAGGAAGTAGGTATAATATTTATTATTATCTTTTGCAGAGTAGAGGAGCAATTGGGAGGCAAAGCAGTAGGGGGCACGTGGATTTCTTAAAACTAAAACAAACACAGCCCACACAGCCTGAATCCATTAAAAATAAGACCAGTGAGATCATTTACAGCATGCTTGGCAACACAAAAGGCTGCCCTCCATCTCTCCTGTTTGGGAGAAAAGATTCCTAGAAACTTTCCAGCGCCAGATGATTTATGATTTATTTTCATATGGCTTTCCTTCACAATTTGTCCCTCAAAAAATTTCTTCACAGCCACTTAATTAAAACAAAAAGAAAATTTTCTTTCAAAACATAAGCTCTTCTCAAACCCCCAT
>WAAG01070567.1:0-13390 GCA_013390105.1 Tichodroma muraria | reverse complement strand
GGAACTAATGGTATTTAAATAAAGATCCCTTTCAACCCATTCTATGAATCCATGATTCTGGCTATGTACTGGTAACTGTTATTGAAGGAGCAATGGAGCAACACCAACCAGCCAACATCAGCCAAGCACACTCCCTGTTCACTTCATTCCAGGTCAGCATCACTGACAGCTTTCAAGAGAGCCAAACAAAGAGCTCAGATGGGGTAATGCCAAGTGTGATGGTGTCCTGTCATCCTCAGGATGCTGCATGGATATTCCCAGATCTGCATCACCTCCTACATGCCCAACACTCAATAGAAGTAAACAAGACAGCGGGTAGTACTGGGGAGAGGGACATCGAGAAATGTACCTACCCTGTTGTAGCTTGGCACCAGCCTTGTGGTGTACATTGAGTTTTCACTAAAGGCCAGACTCAGTTTGCATCCACACTTGCAAAGCTTTTTCTGTTGGGGTACACAGAACTGAGATTTCTTACGTTTTTCACAACCCTATACTGACTGGAACAGTTCTCCATCGCCTACTGTAACCCATCAAATTATTAGCTACGAGTTGGTAAGCCATTTCTGTAAAACATTAGAATTTTAGATCACTCTACAGCAGGTTCTTGCTCGTTTCCTTAAAATTTCTCCCAAAGGTTTTCAGATGCAAATATTGTTGTTTTAACTGGAAGTAAACATAATTTGGTGCCCATACACAAGTTTGCCCAATATCATCACATTTGGAGTTCCTATTTTTCCTGCTCTGTTTGGGGATCCAAATTTTTAACATACCCATTTGAGAAAACACAGATGAATACAAACATCACTCAAATTTTCTTCTTCCTCTTTAAATTCAGCAGATATAAATATACAGCTAACAAGTAAATATTTACCAACTAATAAGCATTCAGCCATTGGGATGATTCTTGTTTACTTTTGCATTGTGGCCTTTATGCCTTGCAATGTCTTTATTCTGTACCATGCTTTGCCTGTTGCGTACAAGGAGGGGAAGGCACTTTATATTCTACTATTAATTGAAACATGTATCATAGATTCAACATCAATAGCTATGGCAGGGGCAGTAAAGCCACAGAGAAGCATCAGCATCAAATGTTGCTGGAAGAGAGTAAAAAAGACTTAGGGAAAGGAATATAGTCTCCTTCACACCTACTCCCATTGGGTGTGGACTGAAAAAAAATTGTATTTGAGTTACATGCAACCCTTTTGTGACATCCTAACAGTAAAATGCAGAAAAATTTTTATCCGATTTTTATCTGCATTCTTTTATATACTAGCACTCCTAATCAAATACATACCTCATAATTATCTGACTCCCCGCCTTTCAGTTTTTATTGTTTCCCTGAATATTTTGAGTGCATTAATAAAATAATAAAGCCAACAGGAAGAGATTTTTCTCATAAAGAAAATACATTCTTTAGTGAATCAGATCACTTTTGTCTTTCTAAAATTTACATTCAGATGCTTTTCTGAGAGTAATTTAGATTTTAAAACAGGATGCGAAAACAAATGTGTTTTAATGTATCCTCAAAAGATCCCAAGTTTAATCCAGGGTCCATACTGTTCTTTAATGACCTATAGCCTTAGCAATGCAGTATTTTATAATATTCGCATGGCTAGACACAAAGCAGAGGTTTGAAATATGATTTCAACGTGTGAACATGAACCCAAGGGGTTTTTCTTCCATTTAAAACCTGCAGCATTTTAGGAGCTCACATCATCTCGACTTGCTAACGTTTGCATATTATATTGAGCATTTTTAAATAGGTGAAGACATACTTCTGAACAAATTATGTTCAGAAGAATCATGTAACTGGACTGAGGAAAGCAAATATCTGAGTAACATTCAAAGAGTCAGCCTGCATACTACCTGTTTAAGCTACAGTGTTAACAATCAGCAGCTCTACAACTTTCTCATACATTAAAAAATCACCACCCTCGGTCATCATTACTCTCTTAAAACAACTGTGTAAGGTTTTGCACATCAGATGTCTGTCTGGCACACCTGTACGCACTCACATCTAAGAAGAGCTGTTTGACCTAAACACAAACGTAACTGTGAACCACAAACTTTTTTATTGCTGATACCGAAACGAAAACATAAATGGACGGGATGAGGGTGCCCAAGTGGCTGTTTCATTAAACTGGATTCTCTCACACTTCTTCAGAGTATTGTAATGGCAGTCATCAACTCTGGCATTCAAGGACAGCAAATGATTTATAGCCGACTACACTAAGCTAATTAAAAGCATCTTGCATAGTGCAAGATGAAAATACTGTCATCTGCTCGAAGCAGGGCATAGGTGAAAAGTATGCTGCAGAAAGATTTACAAGCAAGTTTCTTACTTGTTAGAATTGAATACACAGCAAGACAAAGCCAGTGTTCCCAGTGTTCACATGGATGACAGATTTGTCACTCAGAATAATCAGATCAAAGGGAAAACAAGATGAAAATAAGTCAAGAGCTCTATATTCAATAATACTATCTACACTCCCACGCAGTACTTTTCCTTAGTAAATATAAAAACCCTTGATTATAATTACAAAAAGCTAACAATTAACCTATTTCAGGGTATAATTTACCAGGTGTTTTTCCAATTTTCTATGCTAAAAAGAATTGCTGACTTCTAATGAGAGTAGTGCAAATAAATTTAAACTTTTACCACCACTTTATAGAAACACCATAGGGAAAGATTAAAGATACTGATGGCAGTGTATTTTTCCTTTCATTCTATACCCTTTAGGTCTAATTTAAGGATTCTCTTTTCTGTGGCACAGCAAGCTGCCACTACCCCTCCTTTGAAAGTTGCAATCTTCCCCAGGTATTGCTGGATGCAATCAGCAGGAGTCTCGGCCAAAGGCAACGGGCAGAGTTTATATACTGTGTGTCCCAGCCAAACAAGGATGCACATAAACAGTGTGAACAGTAAACTTGTTTTCCTAGAAGCAGTGTACAAGCAGGCTTGCAATTAAGATAGAAAAAAGTGTGTTCAGTGCTAGAGTAGTACCTTATGTGCCGCCTAAATTCCTTAGGAATGCTTATGAAACAAAGCAATACCTGTTCCTGATCAGCAGTACCCCCAAAAGTGCATGGAGGAGGCTCAGCAAAACCACTCTGTTACTGGGAGAGACTGTTGAGTAGGTGGGGTAACAAGAGTCCCCTACCCTTGAAGCACCAGATTTTCTAAATTGATCAAAATTTGTGCCATGTGTTATCATTATTTCTTCTACAGAAATTGCCTGGGGTTTTCAGCTCAACTTGAAAACAGATAAACAACTTTGAAAAAAATCTGAACAAAGATTCTAAATTTCTGCAGTAAACTCTCTAGTTTGTTATTTTTCTCCCAAGCTTTCATGTAACGTAGCACACAATTTCTGTTCACTTACAACTATATATGAATATACCAAGCACTTGATCATACTTGGCAAATTAACAAAATCTAATTATGTATTTGGTTTTATCATGCTATAACACATGCTGACATGGAATAAATGATTGGTACTTCTTGTCATCTATCTCAAAAGCAAAATCTATAGCAAGTAATATGTAAAATTTAAAAGTGGGCAAGCGGAAAAAACACAGAAGTATTTAAGGTGCCTCATAAGGTACAGAAAACTAAGACAGGGAGGATGGAAGTACACAAAGTACATAGGGTACACAATCAACCATTACAGACATATTACATTGACTGTTTCCATTTTATTATCCAGAAGAACAAGGCAATAAAGAATGAGACTGAATGACAGAAGTAGTATATATAGAATTAATAAAGATATAATTTTGACATATTTTTTGTTTAATAAATTATTAAGGGTGGGTTTTTTTAAATTTTTAAATCATGTATAATTAACCATGGAGGTTGTTGCATGTATCTACATGCAGAAAAGATATTGACATATGTACATCCATTACCCATGAAATGAGATTACATACTCACAGGAACACTCAATTACAACAGATAAGATAAAAAAAACCCTGCAGTGCTTCACAAAATAATCCATGACAGATGCTCACTGTGTGGCACCACCAGGTGTGGGATATTGAAAAAAAGATGTTATTGGTTTGTTCTAACACAGCTGTTCCTGATTTTCTGGAAAAATCTGACCTCTTCAGGAAACATTCCAAAGCTGAAAAAGGTTTTGAAATTAATAAAACAAAGGGTAATACTGTGTTGAAGCACCCAAGTGTTACAATTCCTTAGGCAACAGGAAGAATACCTACATAGAAAACAATTCTTTGGTATCACAATAATCAACTTTAAAGTTATAGAGAAAAGGACAGGAGCTCATATGAATGCTAGGGATGTTCGGGAATTACACAAGAAAGGCTTTTAAGCCAGCTATTTACAATTGAAAATCTGTTAATTAATAGAAAGCCAGAAGGGATAACAAAGGATTGATGGCACTCCAGTAAAGGATGAAAGGCAGCACTTCCCTCTCAAGGAAGACTTTTAGAGGTGTGATCAGCAAAGGACAGCTGTCCAAAATTCACCATCACCCTTCTTGCCCCATTTTCTCCAATGCCACTATAAATAAGGCTATTATTATTCCTGCCAAATTCCAGCCCAACTAGATAGCAGACAATAGACGAAAAAGACCCAAAAGGCAATGGGACGCTGCTGTGCCAGGGAGGGACCAAGCCAGAGTCTAAAAATCCCCCTTTCAGTCATGGATCCCTGCCACACGAGGCAGTTAATCTACAGAAGGCTCATGCCGTGAGTTGAGGGGAAAATGAACGATGGCAGTGAGACAGGATTTTGGTTTCATTATGTCCCTTCCAGAAGTTCACTGAGAAGGAAATGCAGCTGGCGCTCCCACCCCAAATCCCCACAGGTCAGTGAAGATGTGCGTTCTTCCCCGCAGCACTGGCCGACTCTGTTCTTGGGTCAGGAAAACACCAACCAGCGCCCAGCGGGATCCTGCAGGCCACCCAGAGGAGCCTGGGGACAGAAATGACAGGAACACCATGGCTGCATGAAACTGCCACCTTCAAGAGCAGTTTTCTTCCAGCACAGAAAGGTGGCCCTGGGAGGAGACCTTCCAGCTGTCTGCATGTGTGTGTGATTTGAAAGGCACTACAGAAAACACTTCAGCTGTCACTCAGCTGGCAAAGCCCTCCGTCCTCTTCTCTGCAAATTCATGCAGTGGTTGCATATCCATCAGGAGTGGCCAAATGTCAATTAACAGGTGAAAGGTGCAGTTTCTCAGCCAAGGCAGTATGGGCAAATACAATGTTTTATTTGGGAACCCAACATATACCACCTTCTAGTGCTGAATTACAGCTTCAGTCTCTAAAACTTACAGCATGGATGGCAAACTGACCCTACTTCACTTCTGCCCTACAACACCCTCTACACAAGCCCCTGCCTACATTTTCAGCAGTAGTGAAATTGCTTGCAGCTTTCTCACATGTCACAGGTCTCCAGCTCTGCAACACTTAGACAAAGGTGACTACACTACCAGTCCCTCACACCTACATTTGTTACTCCTTTTCTTAATGCACAACAAAAAACTGCCTTCTCCTTCTTTTTGAACTCATTTTTTGGTGTGAGGCAACCAACCTTGGATTGTGCTGCCCTTTGAATCAGCCCTTCTCTTGACTTAGCATTGACTATCGAAGATGCAGCAGGCATGAAAGGTCACACCACCAGAACTCCTTACCTTTAATCAGACATCCATTTTCCCCTCTGCTTTAATCACTTTACATCTCAGTTCAGATCTCAGAAGACTTTTTACCCCCTCCCTAATTTTTCTTTTCCTTCCTTCTGTTCCCTTATGTGACAGAAAGCTTATCTACACACACACAGCTATTACTATATATTTCTGTACCTATGTTATTTAGACCTTGCACAGGGTTTTCAAAAAAATAAAATCCATGGAAAATAAAATAAAATAAATTAAATAATTAAAAATTTAAGAAGTATGTAATATACTTTGCAACCTCTTATGCTACATTTTTGAGGGCAAGCAAAGGAAGCTGAGACTAATTTCTGGTAATGAACAGAAAAGAAGCAAGAGATGAGAAGGGTCCAATCAATAATTCCTGATGGGCTGGTATACTGTAAAGATCTGTTCAAGTGTCTTCTACAACTGAGTGAACCTGACTACACTCTCTTTTGAACTCTAAGCCTCCCACACACAGCAAAAGAAATGGAAGAGCAGTCCCACTGAGGCCAAACAGTCTTTTAGCTCAGGATCTTCAGCAACAGGACAAAGTGATCACACGGAGACACATTCCAGGCATGTGGTCCCAGCTGGATGCAGATCGGCACTGTCCTGAATCACAGGCCTATCACCTGTGTGCTTTGACAGAGATTTTTCTGTGTTTGGTGACACATTTCTATTCCATTTTACTCAATTTCACTTTGTTTTCTGAACCCATGTAAATGTCTGGAGCATGCAATATCCTTGACCACACAACACAGGAAGCATCTCCCTTTGTTCTGAACCTGACGTACATTAGCTTTGTTTGTTGCCTCTGACATATGGTGAGAGACATCCTGAAACTGTTCAGCTTTTCCATTTGTGCTTATTATATTCACAGCTCAATCCTCTCATTTCAAGGATGGTAAGTCCAGATTTATTTAATCACTTACTTGTGCAGAATTGCTTTCACACCTTTTTTTTCTTTATTATTCTGCATTGTACTTTCTGCAGTTCTATTTATTCATTGTCAAGATGGAGGGGGGACAGAACCATACAAGTTACAGATTTCTGCAGCTCTGACTACTTTGTTTTTTATTCTCCACATAATTACCCCCAATATTCTGTTTCTTGGACTACCATTGAGCACAGAGGCAATGTATGGAATTACCTGCTATAATTCAAAGATTTCTTTTCTTGAATGGAAATAGAATGTTCAAGAACTCACTGCTGCTCACGTAAAGTTAGGATAATTCTTCCTTTTCAATGCACTCTTCAGTATTTCATCTGCCATCCATCAACCTGTCACACAATACTTTTAATCATATATTTCAAATTAGCATTATTAAATTCAGCAAACATCCTTCTTACCTGTTAGCGTCACTTAGTGAGCTTGCATTTGGTTATATTAAGCAGAAAATAAGCTTTCAAAACAAACAACAAATACCCGTTAGCTCAAGTAGCATTATTCCACCCTCCAGTTAAAGAGTTTACTCAGATGATTTATTACTCACACACTGCTTTTACCCACTGCTCCAATACCTTAGTGTATTCCATTCTGCCTGGGTGCAATCCAGGTAGATTTTCTTTTCCCCCTCCAGGTAAATTTGTTCAGACAGGCTCAAAACAACATTAACAACGTACTATTTTTACACTATGCAACAAAGCTAAGAAGCATTCATGGGAATGATTTCCCGTATTTGTAGATGGTTTGTTTTCCTTGTAATTAATTTGACTCTACCTGCAGTACACGTCAGCAGCTGACACACCAGAAGGTATAGCAAAGCAGCAGCATGTATAGGAAACAAAATAATACATTAGTGAAGAGAAAGGTGATGTGAGATAATGGATAGTTTTCCCTTCTGAGATCCTCTAAAAAGAAATATTTACCCTTCTAAAGAAATAAAAAAGTATCTAAAAATCTGTGACTAATGAGGATTTTTACTAGTTCACTCACAAAATTTAAACCTTTTTTACATTTTCCCCCTGCTTTTTCCCGCTCCAAAGGCTGGGGGGATAAGGGCTTTATTTATCTGTTTATTTTCTTCTCCACACCCAGCAACTTCTGGGAACACTGAAGGTTTTAAAGTAATAGGACCATGCCTAAGGTGCTGGCAGCACAAGGCCAAGCTATGGGCCCCTGGAATGCAAGCTGTCAGGCTGGGCTAGTGCCACAGCCATGCAGTGGGGCACAGCGCTGGGCACCTGGCAGTGCACATCCTTTTCGGGCAATTCTTAAACCACCCAAAGAAGCAAATGCAAAGTAGAAGCAGAGAACCACAGAATGGTAAGAAAAATCAGTCAAAAATCAGTCTTGAGCAGGTTAGGAAAGACAATAAATTTCAACTCAGCGAAAAATTAATTTGGGAAGTAGAGCATTGATTTACATGCTGGATTGATTTATCCATCCAAACAGCAAGTCAAAGTCCCAACAAAACAAATCCCCACTTGCTGCTTCTGGATGCACAAACTGGGCACCACATGACTGCAGCAGAACATTCAAGATCCCAAGTCTGGAAGCCAATTCCCATAGGCAGTCAGACCTAAAAGATGTTTCAGGAATGTGCAAAGTCACAGGCTGAGTTTGTCCAGGCAGGTGACAGACACTAAACACAGGCACACCATTCTCTGCCTCTCCTTGCTCACCACTGCAGCACGAAGACACACGACAGGCAGAGGTGTCTAGAAAGGAGCATTTGAGAGGCAGCACCTGGCTGGTACCCAGCCAGCTCTTCAGCTTGATGTGCACATCTTCTAAAAACATCAGTGGGCTTTTTTTTCTATTTTTATTTTTTTTAAATTGTACATTCGTTCATCACAACATATTTTAGTTGCCGGGCATAAGCCAAACTGCCCTGCTGCTAGCAGGCTGTGACAAAATAGAAATGTATCATACAAATTATTGAAGTGTTAAGTCATGCAGTATGTATGCTGTCCAAAATATTAAAGGGTCAGAAAACTACAGGGTACAAATATATGTATCTTTAATTTCAGGTTAAGATGCAGGCTTCTGAACTTAGGGAACAAGTTTACATACCTCTTTTACCAGCCTTCTACATCACTAAATTCCTGAATAGGTGCCACCCCAGGGGCTACTATGGACCATGTAACAGGTCTAGTTTGCTGCACACGGTCCAGCTTCCATGGTAAGGGGAAAGGGAAGGGAGTCCTCAGAGAGGAGCTGTGGGCAGGCACACCCTGTGAGTGCCTCTGGCTGTAACCAGGACATCTGTATATATAACAAATGCAATTTATATCATAGTGTATATGATAGTATATATAACAATATGACTGTACTCACAGCAGAGGCAATGGTAGTAAGTAGATCTTGCTGAACTAAGACATCTGAAACTCAGGTGAAAATTACATGTCTGATGCTAGTGGTATCTATTTGTCACTAACAGAATTTTTATTCATAAGTAGAGATTACAACATTTATCCCATTTCTATGTCCATTTGTGTTCCTATGCCAAGAGTAGATATGAAAAGACAAGTCAGCATTGCCTTCTAACCAGTTTCCCTTTCTTCATACAGCACAGTAGATAAGCAGAAGACAAAAGGATTGCAGAGCCATGGCAATTTTTGTATGTGCTGCCCAAATGTTATCTACTGCAACAGATAGAACATAACATAAAATAACAAAACATCACCAAAAAATAAGGTTTCTTTTCCTGATCTTTAAACAATAGTCATAGAAAACAGAGCCATCATGGATATTCGATGACTACATCCACACAGGCAATATTAGGTATACACAAGAATAAAAAAGATTAGACTCCTGGAGGGGTGGATCAGATTCTGCTGTGGACTGCCTTTAAGAAATATCCCGTATTTTTTTTTATGCTCAGAGTTCCTGGTTCTCATAAAACCTAGATTAGGGCAGCCTAACAGAGGCATGCTCTTCAGAAACAAAGTGATTTGTGGTGTTTCACTTCAGAAGAAGACTAGCTACAAAATCTGCAATATGGCATTCAACCCCTGAAATCCAGCTACCACATCTTTTACACACTCACCTAACCTCTTGCTTGTGGTAGGCAAGAAACTACTGTTTAAACAGGAAAAAAAAAAAAAAAAGAAAAAAGGTATTTCACCTAAAGGTGGGAGAGATAAAATTGGAATTAAATACCAAAAGATCTAAGAAAAATAGTTTTCCTTAACGTAAGATTGAACTGCTATAAGTGGCCTTGTAATGTTAAAGTGCACCTTGATTTTAGTATAGTTGTTCCTTAACAGGCTGTGTAAATCAAAAGCAATGAATAATTTTTCCCCACAGCTATTATAAGGTAACACTTTCAAAACGAAATTTTTAAAAAGGCAGGTAAATGAACTGCAAGTGAATAGGAAAAATAGCCATTAATGGGACAGTGACGGTGAAATATCAGTAAGCCAAAATTGTCTACCCAAACCCATTTATTACTTCTAATTGCTTAATTTAACCCTCCTCAAAAATAACCCAAAATCAAACCAAAACCTAATGTGTAAGGTTAAAAAACAGGCAATATTTTGCAGGCTGGTTACTAGAGAGAAAATCTGGAGACTGGAGTTTAAATCGGGTTGAGCAATGAATAGCAGGACACAAGGACAATCTGAAGAGTTTCTTGCTGCTCTGCACTTGTTCTCAAGACTGAAATTCCTTCTCTGCTTTTCCTCTGGGTAATAAATATGTAAATACAGTCTGGTGGCCGAAGTCTAGAGTGTGGGAATTAAATAAGACTCATGGTGAGAGCTGGAAGAGCTGGTTACAGAGCAGCCAGGCTATGCTAAATAACCTTTGCTCTCCCTGGGTATGGTCTACTGCAGAACATTTTCTGATAGAAACCTACTAAAACAGTTATGTGCAGCCATGGCTTCACTCCTAATGTCCCAGCATAGATCAAAGAGAAGGATTCAACTAAGTCAATGATGGAGAAAAACTAATTTCATGGTAAAATAATTCTAAAATATATTTAAGGTACATTGGCAAGGCTACTTTAAAGGGAATCTGCATTACAAAACATGTAAGGGAATTGAAGACTATATTCTCATGTTCTTCTGCTGCTAAAAAAACAGTTATTCTTTATCACTTTCTGACTACAGTATTTTATGTAAACAATTTTCTGAGAAGAATACTTCTTCCTTTCTTCGCTGTTTTGGTTTGGGTTTTATTTTTTAGACAGAATAGAGGGCATTGCTGCTTTTCCATCACCCTGAGTTTCTATTTTCCTCTTAGGACACAGAAAAATAGGATGAGGAGAAAACTTGAAAACAACATTTTAACTTATGAAAAAGCAACTGCCTGGATGTGAATCTCTAATACCTGCCTATGAGAAGTTACTTAGAACAAATGTAAAACTGTGTTTTCACATGACAATACCAGGGGTCACTGCAGAAAACTTGTCAAAGCAGCTGCAGCTGAATTTTGCACATTTAGACAGTGAGAAATGGAGGGTAGTTTTGCACTCCTTGCTGCAGCAAAAACAATCCCTGGAAACATAGCTTAGTTTGTTAACAAAAATGGAACAGCCAGGTTTTCAAACCTGTGCTTTTCCAAGCACATAATATTCAATGTTTGAACAATACCTGTGATCCTGAAATGAGGAACTTAGCTTTTGACTAGAACACAGAGTACCTAAAAATAAGTATCACTCCAGCTCCTAGATTGCTAGCATATTCACTACCAGGTAAAAAAAAATCCAGCGATCTATCAAACTGTTAGTACATGAGTATTTTAAACAGAAGTGCAGCATATTTTGTTTTCAAAAAACAGAATTGTAAGGGGGGGAAAAAGTGCTAAGACCAACAGACAAGAAACATACATACATTTAGCAAAGAGTTTAATTAAGGCATAGCAGTGCCATTCGAAGTCCAAATTTCTGATAATGTTCTCTTATGTTTTCAATGCAAAATTGTATTACAGGAATTACTTCTAAAAAAAAATTGAAATACAGTATTTTTCTCTCATTTATATATCTTGTAACTGGAGAATCAAGTCCTTTAGCCAGAGAAAGCTAAACTATTTCAATTATATCACTTTTCTGTAATTTTGAAGTTTTGTTATTATTAAATATGATGCTACTAGATTTATCATAACTCAGATGTAACATTGAATTTTCATATCAGAGCCATAAAGGAATATTAATTTAATTTTCATCGTTAAAAAGAAAAACAAAATAAAAGCTGAAATGGATCACACGCAGAAATAAATTGGTTCATTTTCATTTCATGCATCTTGTGAAATTAAATGGTGAAAACATGGTGAAATATGACACCACTCAATTATAATTTGTTTAACACTTGTTACTGGCATGTAAGATGCATTTCATTGTATGAATTTCAAAATTATTTACCAACTCCATGGTTAGTTGCCCTACCAAGGTTCTGTTTGCTTAGAAAAAAAGATATGGAAGAAGACCATCACTGAAGAAGCATTTTTCTTCTCTTTCTTTCTAAGGCCAATTTTACTCTACCATTCTCTTTTATAGACACAAGTCTGTAACAACAACTTAGCTGATTCCTTTCTGCATATCCTGTCTCATCCCATCAGATGCTGGAAATGTGAAGGAAATCCCATAAATGCCAGATTGCAGCACATCTTGACACGCGTGATGTGTTCTGCACTGCAGCCAAGTCAACCCTCATTTGATTCCTGACACTGATCCATGCCACCTGTCCAAGAAGCAGCCACTGGTCACTGCTGCAATACTGCTGAGATCAAGCACTACTTACGCTTCACAGCAGTGAAATGCAATCATCTCTGCCTGCAATATTCCCCACCTAGCCACAGAACTTTCTCTGCCATGGTTTTCAGAAGAAAATTCTAAGATTATGGTTATTTTCAAGCTTATAGTTAGGATTATTATTAGCTCCTTGGTTTTCTCACCTTGAGGGGATTTCCCAGGTGATAACAAAGCCTTGCTCAAGCACTGTCTTAAGCCACAGACTGCTTCCATCTTATCTGCTTCTGCCTATGTTCTGTATTCATTTCACCAGCTCCCCCCCTAGTCCCTGTTTGTTTTACTAATGGACTTGCTGCCACGGCATACATAGAAGTAATACTAATATGATCAGGGAAATTCAAATCCCCAAAACGCAATCTCGAAACGTTTTGCTTTCTGTAATGGGTTGTTACTATAGCAAGTCAGAAAGTTTGCAGCTGAGATAATGCCCAAAGCCGACAAAGAAACCCAAAATACAAAATTGGACACTGTAGCTTGAACACCAGGCATATATCTGTGTGGGAATCTGAGGTGTTTGTTGAAAAAGAAACAAACTACGCTGCATTATTGCTTATTCTGAATTTTAATAATTTGCTTTAGATAATGAGAAAACACTGATGACCTTTTATAATTAGACGAATAGACTCCCTGTGCAAAGCACTTGAGTCCTATCCATTGCGGAGCGTTACTTGTGGACCACATGACTGAGCTGAACTGTGGCTCTAGGCAAAGCAATTAATCTCAATTTATCCCAATTTCTCTATATAAAGTTATACTGTTACTCTTTTATCTCACAGACACTGTGAGTAGCATTTGTAAATATTCTGAAGGTGAAATTTTCCGTCAATGGTTTTCCAAACACTAACCAACTGTTAGCCCAGGACAGCTGTTTTCAGTTCTCCCTGACACACAGGAGGGATGTCACAAAGCTCTTGCTAAAAACAGATCTGTTTCAAACAAAATGCTTACAAAGAGAAAATCACTATGTGCAGCCAAAGGAAGAAGGGTAAAACTTGCCAAAATTAATATTATAAAAAATAATATGCTTTTCTAAAA
>WAAG01070437.1:29170-62103 GCA_013390105.1 Tichodroma muraria | reverse complement strand
AAGAAAAAGGAGAGTTCAGGAGTTTCACACAGCATCCAGTTTCAGGCAAATGTTTTCTGTAAAGCTAATTGAAAATGTTCCTCTGTGCTGTTCCCACTCACTCGAGGCTGTAGGGAGGTCAGGGCTGTGGTGATGCTCCTGTGCACCCCTGGTCTGGCACTCAGTGGCCACAGCCCAGCACACGGTGCTGAGGAAGGTACTGAGTGATTACAGCAGGAGCTGGCAGGTTTTGTCAGATCCTCATAAACTCCTGGAGCTTTACAGCAGCTGCCCAGCCCCAGAGAACCGCCATCCCAAAGAATTTATGATGCAAATCTACGTCCCAGACTTGTCAGGGGTGAGCATGAAACAGCTCAGTTCATTGGGAATTGCATAGCATGAGCTGATAGGGATGTGTGGCTCCCTGTGAAAACGTTTTCAACAAAGCCTCTCTCCCATATCTCTCTCATTTTTGATGCTCCCCTGGCTCAGCAAGGCCCTGAGAGTGCCCAGGCTGGGAGCCACCCCCAGGACCTGCACTGGAGACAGCACAGAAGGCAGTGGCTGATGTCTGCACGTCCCCAAGGGTCCCTGGGCTGTTTGGATGGGTTGGAAGTGTCCACAGGCAGCTGATGGGCTCCCCTGCCCGGGTGCAGCCCCATGCCCTGCCTCCCCTGGTGCCGGGTTCGGGCACACTCAGGGGCTGTGGCAGGAGCGAGGCTCCGTGCGAAGGCTCAGGTTTAGGAGCTGGGCATTGACTTTTGGTGAATTACCTTCATATTCTTAGTTCTCCACTTGCTCATGAGTGTCACAACAAGAGAGCCTGGAAAGACGCCCAAACACACCAGAAAGGAATCTAATTTCTTTTCGAGGGAGTTGCTGCAGAAAAACATTTGAGTTATTTGCTAAGCTCTAATAATGATACTTTACATTTGCATTGCAGCTTCCACCTAAGGGCATCTTGGCACAGCCAGTAATTAAACCTCCGAGTCCTTGTGAGGGAGACAAAGCCCTTTTCTAACACTTGACAGACAGCTAAACTTTGGGCCAGGGTCAGATTAAGTGGCTTGCTCGGAGATGTACATTGAGTGTGCAGCAAATCCAAAATCAAACAAGAGCCTTGCTCAGCCCAAGGAGACATTTGGGATTCTGCTCCCTCTGCTGTGCTCCAGTTGGCTTTTGTAAGCCTCTGTGGTTTGATGGCAGTTCAGAGACATCCCTACTTGGTATTAAATGCAGGAAGGTCTTTTGTGGGATTTAGGCAACAAGGCGAGCTAATTGCAAATTCAATTTCAGTTTAGATATTGAAGCTCAGTCTCCATCACCTTAGCAGCCGCGGAGTTATCTCTCAGGACTTTGCTCCAGCACTAGATTCATTTCAGGTCTGTTTTCTTTAGAGCTTTATGGTCAGTAATTAATGGTATAATTACACATCAACATAATGACGGCTCCTGACACGGCAAAGCTCAGGGGCAGGGCACTGAGTGTCGCTCATTGTTTGCTCCTGTTTCTTTATTTTGGAGGGTGAAGGCAGGAGGCTCTGGGCTCTGACAGCCCAGCTCCAGTGGGGGAAGCCCTTCTGCACCAGTGCTGTGTCCAAAGGCCCCAGCACCCCACAGAAACCCACATGTTCCCCTGCTGTGCTGGCGAGCGTCCTGTCATTTCTTATGGCTCACTGGCCAACATCATCCACTGGGAAAATCCTGAACGGGGCGAACCAGGGGCAATCCAGCACACCTGGCCACCCATTGGGGGGCAGAGCTGAACGTGGCAGAGCTGTTTGAGCTGAAGGAGTTTTCTCCGTGCCTCTGGGTTCTTCCCGGGGTTTCCAGATTTTCTCTCCACGCAGTGTCTTGGCTGAACACAGATCTGGGTGGCGGGTGTTGAGTGCTCTCAGGAGGACACAGCGTGCAGGTACAAGCATGTGATGGACTCTCAGGGCTCTCTTTCCTGCCAGGAGCTGCACTTGGCCATAGTTTCACTGCAGTGGTGCTGCAGGCACCTGGACCTGGATCTGCTCTCTGGTGCTCTTTGATTTCCCCATCAGGGAATGGGGACATCCACGGTGAGGACAGGTCTGTCCACCCTGCATTATCGGGGACAGGCAGACCCCAGGGACATCTGGTGGAGTTATTTTAGGGTTTATCCCTACTCTTGCTGCCCTAGGGATGACACTTAAACTCTGGGGTGTTTCCTCTGCTTCCAAGTCATACCACCCTTGTCTGGCCCTGCACATGGCCAGTACAGCCACCAGTGCCCCCTGAGCTCTGACAACCACCAGGACACAGCCAGGCTGGAGGAACACTGTTGCCCGTGGATCAGACCTTGGCTGCTCTTCCATCCCCATCTACTGGCCAGCCTGGAAAAGAGCTTCCTGGGGAAATTCCACGTGGCTGCTCAGCTTGTGTCTGGGCATGCTGGGCACAGCAACTGACTCGGTGACCCTTGTGCCATCCCTGCTTGGCCCCGGTCAGGATGGTGGGACCAGCAGCGGACTTGTCTATGAGGAGAAAGCAGTTCACTCTGATTTTTGGTGGGATCTTGCAAGACCCTGGCTGCATTTTCACAGAATATGTGTGAGTATGGCAGTTATGGAAGTGCCTGGATCCGTCTGTGGAAAGAGACAAGTGATGCTCCCAGAGGCCTTAGGAAGGTGCTTCCATCTGCTGAGTGGGGAGACCCTCAGGGGCTCAGCAAGAGGGTCCAGACCAGGGGGGACCATTGCTGTAGGAGGTCAGTACCTGAATAACTCTTGTCTCCCCCTGGTCATTCACCTTGCTGGGACCGGGGATGGTCCAGAACTAAAAGCTTTCAGAGATGCCTTTCCCCTTCCCAGGAGTGTGCCCATGTCCCCAGATCCCCCATGGTACCTGCCCAAAATGTGTTGGGCCCTGCCTGCCACCCCAGAAGGACGGGGAGCCCTGCATACCAAACCCGGGGTGAGGGTGTGTTTGTGAGAGCTCCAGCAGCGGTGGGGAATCACCACTGAGGCTGTGGTGAATCCCAAGGTGCAGGCTGGCTATCTATCCCTTGATCTCTAAATGCACACTGAGACTGCCAGTTCTGCAACAGAGCCTATCTTTACAATTATCTGTGATCCCCAGTGATATGGGACATTTAATCTGCGTCTCCTGACTTCTTGTCAGGTTAATTACCATCAGCAGGAGTGTTTTCTGCTGTTTTCAGGGGAATCCGGTCATGGGAAAGTGAAGAAACAGCTCTGCTTATTTCAGCAGGGCTGGAAGGAGGAGGGAGGGCACGGAGGGTCTCGTGGTGCTGCAGTGGGGCTTCTGCAGGCCCCTGGGCTGGCCCGGTTGGACTTGACGATCTTAGAGGTCTTTCCCAGCCTTACTGATTCCACGACCCCATGGCTTTGCAGGCGATGTCTGCCTCGCAAGCACATCTCCTTCTCCGCGGGACCCCTTCCGTGCCGTGCGAGCAGCGCTGCGAGCCCTCCTGCTCCCGGGGCTGGCAGGACCCAGCCTTGGCCGGAGGGACGGCTGGGCGCGGGAGGAGAGGGCAAAGGGAACGGGAAAACAAACAAAAAAAAAGTCTTTGGGCTCCTGGAGAACGGCACGAGGCTCTTCCCTCTGCAGTCCGTGGGCAGTGATAAATTTGGCAGCTGCTGCAGTGACCGCGTGGGATGTTCTCGTGTGTGCGCGACTCCTCCTGCTTTCTCAGGCTGCGGCCCCTCTGAAAGCGAGCACAGGGCTGGGAACCTCATCCTGTGTGCGGGCGGAGAGCCCATCCCCGAGCGCTTTCGGGGCTTGCTCCTCAGTAAATCCAGATCTCAGCAGTGGGGGATGCCGTGCGGATGCTCGCGGTACCCGGGACCGCGGCGGTGCAGAAAAAGCAGAGAAAGCAGGGAGATGCTGAGGCTGTGGAGAGCAGCAAGCAGAGCTGCCAAGCAGAGCTGCCCAGCCCAGCTCTCCTGATCAGGAACCCGACGTGCTCTGGCCAAACAGCAGCAGGGGCTCATTTTCACGGGTGGCACCGGGCCGGGGTACCCCGTGCCCTGGCCAAGGACACTTTCTCTGCCGTGGGTTGTGAGGGGTGTGTGAAGATGTGCTGGCATTCTCCACCTCCTCCTCCCCACTGGCAGCAGCCAAGGGATGTGATACCACACATCCCCTGATCCACCCATCTTGAGGGAAGGTGTCACATCCCTCCAGCCAGCAGCATCACTTGGGACAGAACACCCCCTGTGGGCTCATCCCTGTGCAGTCCGTGGTGTGCTTGGCAGGCTGCAGGCAGGTCTGGGTGGATGTGTTGGGGAGGATAAACTGCAGCTCACAAAAGACAACCCTAAATTCGCTCTCTTCTTAAGGTGGAGTGAACAAATCCGTGAAGATGCTGAATGGGGGAAATGCCTGGGAAGATGCTGAATGGGGGAAATGCCTGGCTGCGAAGCTCTAGAGTTCAGTAGCATGGTTGGAGCCACTTTCTTCTTTTCCAAAATTTAGATAAAATCTAAGATATTTTCCCAGAAAAATCCCTGTCTTCCCCCTCTCCCTGCAGAGAGAGGCTGCAGAGAAAAAAATGCATTTGGATCCCCTTGGGCTTTTCCCATGGAGCACTTGGCTTGTTAAAATATTTGACATCAGGGTTCTTTATTACCTGCAATAAAAAGCCTCTGCTAATCTTTAACATGCAGTGTGTCAGAGAAAAAGGATTGCATTAAAAACCTGTTTATGGGAGTGTTACTAAAACTTGTAAAAAGGAGTAAAAGTGAATGATGACTGAAAAAAACTTCACTTTATAACAGCAAAGGTGCTGCCCAGCCAGGTAGTGTCCAGTGTAGTTCAGACCTGAACCCAAGGCTCAGTGCAAGAAGGAACTAACACCTCTCTCCCTCTCCACCTTTGATTTGCAGAGATTCCCAAGCCTGCTGCTTTGAATTAAAACCCCAACATGCTTTTAATTCAAAACTTCTTCAGCAAACCACCCCAGACACATGTCTGTGTTGAAGAGCACAGCCTGTCTGGGGGCATGACTGGAGCTCCAGCACTGCCCTGTCCCTCTGGCATTTGGGTTCAGCATTTCATGACATCTTTCCCTCTTTTATGTAATTTGGAGAGGTCTGAATGTCACAGAATTAGGCTTTCCTGCAGCATTTAGGTTTTTATAACGCTGCCTTTTAACACAATGCCTTAATGCCTTGTGGGTTTTGATATTTTCATCTGTTCTCCCCACTACAGGAGGGTGGAACAGAGCTGTGGGCTGTGGTCCCAGGGTGAGATGGCAGTGCCATACCTGCTGCTTCAGTAACCTCATAGAAACATTTCAGTCCTCTAGAAGGATAATTTCATCCCAGTTTCTGTTCAAGACAAAGTCTGGGAGTGCCTGAGTGAATGTAATCACATGGACATGCCTGTTCCCAGAGCCCAGCTATTGGATTTCAGACAAGGGAGAAGAACAGCATCAGGTGTCAATTTTTTTTTCCTGCTCTTTCTACTCCACAGAATATTTTTAATATTATTTTTATTGCATTGTAGATAAACAGCAAGTGGATGAGTTCCCATGAGAATCAGGGTATATCCACCATCCATAGCAATTTAGCCAAAGGGAAAGTACAGTTGCATGAGAGACTTCAGTTCTTTTGTGCTGAAATTTCCCCTCTTTTTATGATTTCATTATATTTACCAAAGCTGGTTCACATTAAGCCATGAAGTCAGTGCTGCATCACCCCATGGCTGGGGGGAGGAATGGGAAAGGGTCGTTTCAACAACACTGTCACTCCAACTGCTGCTGGCAGCAGCTCTCAGTGGGGCAGGGGGTTGAGGAGGCTGCAGGACCCTCTTCTGACTTCCCCTGCATGATTGTACAGTGGGATCAACGTGTGCTGGCTTTCCCCAATGCTTTGATCTGCAAGAGGCCGTTTGAAGTGGTCCAAAGCTGCATATTTATGGTAGTATTGCTCTGACTTAGGCTTGGGAGGTGCACCATGGCTCTGTGTCCCTTCAGCCCCACAGAAAAAGCCTCAGTTGTTCTGCCTCATCCCCATCTGGGAGGGAAATGCCAGCTGCCTCAGATGCTTGCACAGGACAGGGGTGCTGCTTTCCTCGTTGGCCCGGGCATTACTCGGGCACTCTTAGTCTGGTCACGAATTCAACAGATCAGCTGACCCGTGGATGTGCTGGCCTCGTCAATGTGTGGTGAATTCCAGAAGGTCCCAGGTGGATACACTCTGGGAAAGTGGTTTTTGAAGGACAAATGCTGTTGAGTGCTGTGACTGTGTGTGCTGGGGCAGGGAGACTGAGCATGAGGTCAACAATAGGATGTGTGTGACCCACAGGAAATCTCCAGCTGCGTGTGATGCTGATGGATTTGGTGACAGAGCCAGCAAACAGCAGTGCAAGGAGTGGGAAGAAGATGTGGGAAAGAGCTGATGGATGCAAAAGGCATCGTAGAGCTGGAGCACCTTCTGCAACTGCAGTCAGAACAACGTCTGGAGGTGGGACTGGTGCCATCTGGGGAGATGAGTGATGTCAGACAGACCCAGAGGGGACCCTCCTTAATGCTACATCTAACCCTGGCAGTTGCAGCATGAGATCTGGAAGAATTTCTTGCTTTTATGTTGGAAGCTGAGACCTCAGAGCAAGGACCCTGCCAGATGAGGCCTGGAAAGAAAAATTCTTTTCTGTGGTTGCATTTTTGAGAAGCCAAAAGTCAGAGGGTTTGGTTCTTCAAAGGCAGGCCCTGCTCTGCAGATGGGCTGCCTCCCTCTCCCAAGCATCTCCCTCTGGTGAGCACAGACCAGGCTGGAGCTGCTCAGATCTGAGCTGCTTCCTGATGCCATATGTGAAACAGCTGTAGGAAATCTGTAGGTGAAGGGATGGAAGTGGAGCTGGGATCTCCCGGAGGGTGTTCATGAGGCATTCAGTGCAGGCTGGGGAGGATGGGGCTTTGTTTGGGGAGCCCCAGCAGGGTTCTGGGAGGTGCTGCTCATCCCCTGTGCCCCTGATGGGGGTGGCACAGCTCCTGATCTCCAAGGGATCAGTGGTTTGTCACTGGGGCAC
Organism: Tichodroma muraria; assembly: GCA_013390105.1. Classification (NCBI taxonomy): domain Eukaryota; kingdom Metazoa; phylum Chordata; class Aves; order Passeriformes; family Sittidae; genus Tichodroma; species Tichodroma muraria. The sequence continues at coordinate 55,105 of WAAG01070437.1, read as the reverse complement.
CTTTTAATGGGGTGGCAGCACTGGAGCCATGGTGCTGTGTGACCCCAGGCTCACAGGGGAGCTCGGACCTGTGCCCTCTGGGCCTGCCTCTAGCTCCTGACCTGGCCAGTGTGTCACCCTTCTGCGTGACCCAGGGGTGACACACAGCCTGGGTCTCTTCCCTGGGCACTGCCCTGCTCCAAGCTGTATGCAGGAGCTGGAACCCCACGGGTGAGCAGAGCCATGAACCTGCTCAGCAGGAAATGCAGCCTCCTTATGTCTCTGAAATCTGCTCCCCACCTCTTGGCCTGAGGCTAGGGCTGGGCCTGGGGGGATAAATAGATGGTAAGTGCTGTCAGTGAGGAAGTCGGGAGGTGAGATGGGGGCAGTCTTGGTGCTCTGGAGGGTGACAAACCTCTCACAGGAGGTGTTTCTGAATGTCTCCCTAACTCACATGTTGCATGGAACAGAGGGAAGGATCCTGCATTTGAGCAACTCCTTATCCCTCACCAGAGCCAGGAGCTGGTGGCACTGGGACTGTGCTCTCCATGTGTGTGCCCAAGCACCTGTGCTCCCCTTTCTGCCACGACCCCATTGATGCCTTGGAGGCTGACCAGGAACAGAGACCAGAGAGAGCAAAAGGATAAAGCAGGGATTTATTAAAAGGCTTCAATGGGTACACCCTGGGCAGTGCCAGAGCCTGGCTGGGCTATACCCAGGATGAACCCAAAATGGGCACAAAATGTATGACTGGCCATGAGTGGCCATGACTGTCTCATACTTTTATAAGTTTTGGTCCATTAGCATATTGGGGTTAATTGTCCAATTACAGCTTCAGGTTATGAAGCTCCATCCTCCCTGTTTTTCTCTCTTCATTTCACGTTGCTTTTTGTTCTTGGGCCTGAAATTTGTATCAGTTGTCCTTGGTCCCAGGCTGGAAAAGGAATTGTTTTGTCTCCCTACTCTGAGAAGAGAGCTCAGCACCACTTAACATGAAGCCCAGAACTACCCACTAAAACAGCACAGAATCTGAAAAATACAAAAGCTAAAGCTTAAGGCATCACCATCAGCACAGCAGGGCTGGAGGCCAGCCTGCCACGGCAGACCAGTCTCTCTTTCCCAGTTATCTGTGCCCTGTGTGGGCTGAGTCGCCATCTCCTGGCTGTAAACCCAGCAGAAGGTTTCGTCTCACAACTTGCAGCCTCTCCGTGTTTTCTTGCTGCTCCCTCCAGCTGGGAGATGCTTAAAGGCTCCGGTGCCTCGCTGATCTGTCACAGAGGGGAGCAGAGATTTCCCTCTTCGTGCATCAATTAAACATGGGATTTGCTTCCCGGAGCAGGGCAGAGGGTTGGTACCCTGCCAAACCTTCTCTGGCAGGAATTTATGGCACCTGTTGGGAGCTCCCCACCATGGTGTCCTCCCTCGGGGGCCTCCTGGCATCTGCTGAGAGGGACCAAGCAGCACAGAGGGCCCACGGGCCGAGGTGGAGCTGAATGCCTCCTTTGAGACCAAGAACCAGACCGAAACTATGTCAATGGAGCAGCCAGGGAGGATTTTCCTGTTTTTCCTGTTGGAGGCTTTGAACTGTGTCCTGCAGGGTCAGTGCATGGGGAGACACCTTGGGCTGGGATGGGGAGGGTCTGAAATCCTAGACCCTGGGAAAAGGGAAACCAATTTGCCTGGGAGATCCCTGAGAGCCCATCCATCTCCAGGGCATTAGCCAGGAGGAAAAATTTGGGGGCAAGTAGTGACCCATGATGTATTCCCAAAACTGCATCTACCCTATGTGCAATGCCATTTTGGCTGGTCCAGCTGCTGTAGGTAAGAGGCTGGTTTGGAAGGAAAACTTTGAATTCCCCAAAGCCTTGGACATCTCCACACGCTGGTGTAACTTGAAGGGGACCCCTGGGCTGCAACCCAGCTCTGGGTTTGGGAATCCCACATGGATGTTCTGGGATGTGCTCTAAGATGCTCCCTGCCCAGACCAGGCAGGGTGGCCCCAAGACAAGAGTGCAATGAAGGTACAGCTGAGTCTGTAGGGGCAAATTTTTGGGGTGGGGGGTGTTTTCCCAAGGCTCAGCAATCCATTCTCCTGTTCTTGTACAAAGGGGCCAGCACAGGACCTCAAATCTTCCAGCTCTCAGTCCCACCCAAAGTGGGTAAAAGCTGCTGGGAGAGGGTGACAGCCCAGCTCAGGACAAGCAGGTACAGCCTTGGGGTGGCTTATTACACTGATTCAGTCCCCTCTGCTGCAAGGGCTGCTCTCTGAGTTTATTGCTGCATAAACCATAAAGATACAAAAGCTGATAGCAGGGGACTCTTTCTCCTGGTGTAGAAAGGTGTTTTATCCTGTGGTTTGTTGTTCTGCCAGTGGAGCAAGGGGCAGTTCATACCTGCAGGGCTCCTTCATAATCCCCAGCTTCAAAGGCGTCTGCATGGGAAGCTGGGGAGCAGCGCTGGGTGGTTAAATCAGCTCTGCTCGAGATGCTGGCCCTGGGCCAGCAGCAGATCCCCCACCACCGAAAATGTGTGTGCAAAAGAAATGCTGTTTTGGTGTCCCCGAGTGTCTCAGGGTTCTGCTGACGCAGATGACTCAGCCCAGGCTTGTGGCTTTCTCCACCCAGGACTCACAGAGACACCAAGTCTCCCCTGGTGGGTTTTCCCTGCCACCCTTTGCCCACTCTGGTTATTGCTGCAGCAAATGGATTTATTGGTGTCAGGCTGTGAATTTTAGTGGCCCAAAGGAAATCCCTGCCAGGTTTAAGCTGGAGCACCAGAGTGATTTTTATTCTTCTGCTGACATCTAGTGTGTGAAAACCTGTAGCACAGTGTACTCAGTCGGTTGGGAAATCTGGATATGGGAAAACCAGGAATGTTTCTTGCCGTAGCACCATTTTCCTGCAGATCCTCTGTGGGAGCCTCAGTGACCCAGAGGACACCACCAAGGAGGGGATCCTGCAGGCTGCTTCTGGTAGGTATTTCCAGGTAGGGCTGCTAAAACGAATCCTAATCAGAGCAGGAGGGTGAATTAGAAGTGAATTGTCATCCAGGCCTCTTGCTTGAGGCACTGTGTTCAACGGGTGGTGAATGTGTCAGTGGAAAGAAGGAGCTGCTGTGTTACCAGGGAGACGTGTCCTCTGCTCAGGGATGGGATGGCAGCTTGCCCAGGAGGCTCAGTGCTGTGCACCTGTGCTGGATGGGGACAACAGGGGGAAAGGAAAGTGGAGCAGTCACTCCTTGGGTTCGGCTTTCTCCCCCTTATTCTGCTTCTGGCCTGGTTTCCAAAAGTTATCTCAGGTCAGCGAGTTCTCCCGTTAAAAGAATTCCCTTTTAATGTCAGGTGGGGGATGAGGCTTATTAATGTCAGCAAATATCCCAGCTTGGTATTCCTGCCACCTGTCCCAACACAGAGAATTTTGGGATCTGCAGGTTGCTGATGGTGCCCTGGAGATGGGGTTGGGAACTGTGGCTCCATCTCCTGGTGCTGCACATGAGGGGCACAGGGTAACCTGTGGAGGTGACAGTACTCTGCCTGCCCTTAGCCCTGCCCCAGCACGTTTCCCTCCCTGCTGGTTGAATTATTTTCATTTCCCTGTTTCTCCTCTGCTGTGACAAGAGCCCAGCTTTCAGCCTGAGGGCTGTGGCCACTTTATCACCCTTTACCACCCCTGCAGCATTCAGCTTGCTGGTCTGGAGCACCCAGAATGACCCAGACTCGGGCTTGAGATGGGAAGCTTTGCACATCCCAAAGTATCATCATGGATGGAGTGGACCTGCCCTGTGTCCTGATTGGTATTGTCCCTGTGGCAGTGGTCATCCAGTGGGGCTCCTGCTCCATAGGAGAGTGCTGATCCCTTGTGCCAGCCTGGTAAATCCTCCTGACACTGTTCTGGGACATCTGGTGGCCTCAGGGCTCTGTCATGTCACATCACAGGATGGAGCCAAGCAAATGCTCCCCCGTCCTCACATGTAAAATGTGCTTTAAGGTACAAAGTGCTGTGGGAAATCTCATGCTGAGGCGTTTACACTGCTGTTCACGTGACTTTATCTTGTACAAAACCTCTCAAATCTTGCCAGAAGTCAAGGTTTATTTCCCCATCCTGAGGGTATTTAATCCTCATCTCATTAACCTTGATTTTCACGTACAATTGCTGAGGAGAGAAAACAACCAAAACATTTTGTATTAGGGAACAGATCAGACATAAATTTATCCTGAAGCCATCCAAGATGCTTATCAGCATGTTCTTCTCTCTTCCCTAGCTGCATGAGCTTGCAGAAAAACTGGTTTTGCTTGGCTTTGGCTTTTTGAAAGAAGAAATGATTGCCAGAGAAATTCCTTGGGTAGCACATCCCTGCTTAGGATGGGTTGATGGTTTGACGTGGGATCAAACTGAGGTACCCTGGGCAATGGGAGGACTTGGATCTTGAAAAGGACAGAGATTTTTTCCCAACAGTTTATTCAGAAAAGCCACCTCTGAACGGACTGTAACTTACTTCTGCAGTTAAAACCATCTGCTTCTTGCTTTCAGCCACAAGCAGCCCAGGTTTATAAAACCAAAAAGAGGTGTTAAGTGTGATTATTAAGCCAAATCTCACACTCTCCCTCAGATTCTGCTGAGGCTGTACCCAGGCACAGGCTGCCTGGAGGCAGAGCACATCAGGGCATTCCACCAGCCCAATACTCAACTTTGCTCTGACCAAGGGTGAAAAGCAGCTCTGGTAAAATCACTGTTTTGCAAAGTTGGAACGAACTCTGCTTTAAAACTGCTTGAAAACCAAACTTCTGCCAAAAGGAATTTTGCCAAACGTCATGCCAGCAAAAAATAATAGGAAAAGGCAGTTATTTCTTCCCATTTTGGTACTTTCCATCCAGCATTCCCTGGTGATTCCTACTACATGTATGAGGTTAGAAAGGAGAAAATGCCCCCACTGTACACACAGAGAGGTGAAAGGGGGGAGGCTGAGACGGCTTGGGGGGAAGATTGGACTGAGCAGGTGGGTTCCTTGCAGAATGAGGGTAGGGCTAAGCCACAGCATTCCTGGAGGAGTCTCAGGAGCTCAGGTGTGGCTCCCTTCTCCTGCCTGGCCTCCAGGATAGCAGCACCAGGCCTTGGGGAGTACTCAGAAAATGCCTCTCCCAGGAGACCTGCCCCAAACCTGAGGCTGTAGCGTCCATCCTTGGGGTGTGGGAAAATGAGGGCAGCATCTCCCCAGGGGACAAAGCTGGCCAGAGGATGGTGTGGGTGGGGAAGGCAAAGCAAACGGTGCACCCAGATTTGCCATGTGCAGGCTGGTTTTGAAGAACTCAGAGGAGCAGCCAGTGATTTTTGTTCATGCTGCCTGGCCAAAGCATTTTGGAGCTGCCCTGGGGAAGAGTGAGCTGTGGATCTGCTGGAGCTGCAAGGATACTCAGCTGACAGTCTGTGGATTGGAGCACTTAACTCTACACCCAGAAACCTGATCATGAGTGATCAGCCCAAGTAAGTGAAGAGCAAATATTTTCAGGTGCAGCCCCAGGAGCAGGTTTGATAAGCAAGTGGGAAAGAGTGAGGTTTGAGAAACAATGCTCTCTGTCCTTTGCTTGTATGGATTTACTTTCTCCCCTCAGGAGGAGCAGCTCTCCACTTCTAAGAAAAGTCTAGGAATGGAAAGTTTAATAGAACTTATGGTAAAAAGGGAAAACTTTGTGCTGCTGCGCAATGGATGTTCTTCCCTGCACCTTCCTGGCTACCTGGAAAACTCTGCTCACAGGTGAGGGTCAAATGGCCTAAGTGTGAGTCCAGGTCTGCAGGTCTGCCCATGGCCTTACCCTGGCAGGGATCCCTGTGCCTGCTGTTTTCCACCTGGCCTGAGATGCTCCGGAGCAGCTGGCAGGGCTGGACCATGCACCAGCTCCCTGACCCTGGGCACTGCCTGCTTGGCAGGTATTCTTCCACCACTCTCCAGATTTTAGCTGTGAATGTCTTCCCCCAGGCAAGAGTTTGGATGGGATGGCTGATTCATACTCCTCTGCCAGAAGTTTTTAAAGTCATGGATGGCAGGATTTGCACTCGTACAAGGTGCATTGCCTGAATTTACTTATTAACCAGGTTTTTTCCCTGCAGTTGCAGTGTGCCACACTCGACTGCAGGATGCCTCTGACACAAGCATCAAAGCCAAAACCAGGGGGACCTGTCTGTTTATTTTGTGGTTAGGAGTGCTGTGAACTCAGAAATTCCTCCAGGTGATGCTGTTCCCAGTATTTACACTGGGCTGAAGGACAAACTGTCTCTAACCAGCTGAGCTGGGGAGTCTGATATCTGTTTTTACTCGTTTTTTGCGAAGTTGCATCTGAGGGCTTATCTTGCTTATAAACAGCTCGGTGCTGTCACCAAGTGGAAAAAGCAAATCCCAGAAAACTGCACGTGAGCCAGGCTGGAACCCACCACAGCCCACCAGCACAGCATTGCCTTTCTGCGTGATAAGGTCACCACGTTGGATTTGCAACATCACACTGGCTGCTGCGAGGGCAAGCACAGCAGGCCAGCAAGTTCATGGATTTCTTTTTTCTTTGATTTGCTAAAAGTAGAACTTTCCAGAAGTCCTGATAAAACTTCCCTGGAGAACGTGTTTCAAATCCAGGAGGGGCTTTCCTGTCAGGCCCAGAGAGAATGAGAAACAGCCAGATAAAAAGGGCATGAACCCACAGTGTGAGCAACAAAGACCAAAGTCCCGGCCCATCTCACTCAAGACAAGATGCATGAACTCAGCATCCTGGTGAGTCCCCCAAGACCAGGGTCAGGCTGGGAGCTAACTTTGCTTTATCTCCCGCTGAATAATTCCAGGTCTCATCTTGACAGGGAATGGGAAAACCGTGGTGATTACAAGATGTTTTCAGAGCTGACAGCGCTGCTTCTTGCCCCCCTTTAGTGACAGGTTGTGATGAGGCGTTAGCAGGTTGTGGGATGATCAAAGGCAGATGGGAGGAATTCCCTGTACCAAGAGGGATGCTGGGTCTCACTCCAATGCCACCTTAGAGCAGAGGGCAAGAAAGACCGAGGTTTTATGCTTCCCCACTTTGACTTTGTCCTGGTCTTTCTTCACAGTGATAAACAGCAGCAGTCAGCCGATAGTGATTTAGTATGTGGAAAGCCTGAGCTTTATCGGTGTCCCTATCCCAGCTCCTTTTAAGTCTCCAGTAGAAATCTCAGCAAGATAAAACTGTCTGAGTTTGTATCCACACAGGGTAACGTGGCTGAGCCTCATAAAACCCAGCAGTGTATAAATATCACCCCATTTTCCTCAGCAAAAGCACAACTACTGGGTACCAGCAGTAACAAAGAGAAGGGCTTGTGCTGCCTGGGGTCAGTGTTGGAAAGTGCTTTGCACCCCAAATGTCAGCAGAGATGGGACTCAAGCACTAAACTTGTGGTGTGTTTAGGATGCTGAAGCAGCCTCTGCCAGCTTCAGGCAGGAATGATTTCTCATTTAAATGAGAGTTGAGGCAGCCATGCAAAACAGCCCTAATGCCTGCAGGCGGCACGGGAGCATGTCTGATCCCAGCTGGACAAGCAGCCCTGAGCTGTGTGCAGCTCTGCAGGATTCAACAGATGCCACCTGCGGATCCTGGCATCACGAAGACCCTTCTGGTGTCAGCCCCCCCTCCCTGTACGTGGCTGTGGGTTGGGGCATGCAGGGGTGCAGGGCAGAGCAGCCCAGGCTGCTCCCCAAAGCGCCGTGGGGCTGATGTGGGGCTGCCCAGCCTGAAGCTGGAATCAGGCCCCACATCTGCAGGTGCTCACCAAATGCTCCCTTTGGATGGAACCTCTACAGCGCTGGCCAGGGAATTCTCACCCTCTGGGTGACACAAGGAGCTGTTCCTGCACAGCCAGGGTCCATTGTCCCAGTCCCCACGCTGAGAGAGTGCCAGCTACCACAGCCCTGGAAGTGCTGGGGCAGCAATCATTGCTCCCTTTCCTTTTGCTCCTGAAGAGACCTGTGGGGTCAAAATGACGGAGTTTGTGACTGGACCCCCCCACCCATCACACCTCTACCCCCCTAGCAAAGGCAGGGAGTGATTTCCTCAAGTGTAGGTCCTGGGGTGGGTGGTTTTTTTACTGCCCTGCATTTTAGGGGGAGGTTGGTAAGAGATTCCCTGGAGATGCTGAGTGAAAGGCCTCTCACCTGTCTTGGGCACACACCTCTCTCTGTCAGCAGCACTGCAGCACCATCCTGAGGCATCTGTCTCCTGCCACCAACTGCAGAGAGAGCCTCAGGTACTGGCGTAGGCTCATAAGGACACTTAGGAAAGAAAATCAAAATTAAATAAACGTTTATGGAATTAAGCTCCTTCCTAGGAGGCTCTTACAAGGGATTCAGTTTACTTTCATTCATTTAAGGAAAACTAAACTGAGTCACGGTCATTTTAATTCTGCTAAAAACAGTACAAAGAAGCAAAATGTGACTTATCTTAATCCACTTGAAAAATCAATTCAATTTAATTTTCTTGAGTGTCTTGCATAGTTTGCCTTTGATTTTTCACATTAATTAGTTTTATTGCGGCTGTCTGAAACCTAGCATGACCATAGCTTCCCTCAGTCACAGAAAATGCTCCTGTGGCTGCGTGCAGGGTGGAAATGCAAAGCTCCTGTGTTGGGTGCCCAGGATGGAGGATGATCCTGTGTAGGTCCCACGAGCAATTGCACAGGATCACTGTGGTCAGAAGGTACCTCTGGAAGGTTTGGGTCCAACCCCTCTGCTTAGAGAAGGGTCAGCTGGAACAAACTGCTCAGTACCATGTCCACTTGGGTTTGAATATCTGCAAGGATGGAGAGTCCAAAACGTCTCTGGGCAAATTTTCCCAAAATAGTCTCATTTGACCATCCTAACAGTAGAAGGTTTTCTCTGATGTTTCAAACGTACTCTTTTTTATTTTTCTGTTTCTTCCAGCGTGTCACACACAGCTGGAGATGACCAAGAAGTGACCATCACTGCAGGGGAACTGATACAACAGAGGGGACTGCTGTGAGAGGTGTGCTCTGGGGACCCAAAGTCACCTTTGCAGCCCCTTATACCCAGGGCCAGGACAGAAATGGGTGGGAAGATGAGAAAAATCCCTGCACACACCATGGCTCTTCAGCAGGGTGGGTCAAGCTGAGAGCAGAAATTGGTGAAGCTGCCACAGTCTGCTGAGAAATTCAAAATTTCCACCCCCGAGAAGTCAGCAGAGCCATAAGAAAAAGGCTTTTACAAAGCACTTTGCAGAGTAGGTGAGTTCATCATCTCTTCACCCTACAGGTGGGGAAGATGAGGCAGGAGTTAAAGAAACAATTTGCCAGTGGTTACCTGGCAGAGAAATGCATCCAGGTGCCAGCTCAGCACTGGCCCAAGTGCAGTGTGAGTGCCAAGCCTTTATCCCAGGTACTTCCAGCCTTGGGGCTGCGATGGATAAATGCTTATTGTGCTCTCTGTACAAAACAAGAACAGAAGTGCCAAGGTGAGGTAGAGGGAAAGAAAAAGCACCAAGGCATGGGAATCTGCTCATGGTTTTAAAAAGACTTGGACAAAAGCCAGATTTAAATTTTTGATGGTTTTCCTGGAGAGAAAAATACCAATAAAATGGCAAAAAAAAGGGCCAAAACAAAGTCATTGGCTGCTGAAATCCAAATGTTTTAAGTTTATTCTCATTAAGCCCCTATAGAAGCATGTGAAATGGAAAAAGAAATCTGCTTTCTTATGATCCAATAAGTCATGAATCATTAAGGTTGGAAAAGACCTCCAAATTCATCAAGTCATAAAATGGTCCAGCAGGATCCCATGTCTTGGAGCTGAAACTGGACAGTGGCATCTGGACAGGAGATGCCCATGTCCAAAGTAATGGCAGTAACCACCCGACCCCCTTGGCAGCTCCGGGGTGGCTTCTCCAGTGCCCAAGGGCAGGGAACGAGGGGCTGTGCAGGAAGGAGAAGCTGCAGTGGAGCTGGGTGTGTAACAGCTGGTGCTCACAGAGGCTGCCTGGTCTGCGCTCTGACAAATGCCAAATTACACAATTCAATCAGTCCCTGTTGGTTTTAAGCCTTATGGATCTGCATTCCCGAGGGTGGGCTGATGGATTTACTGCTATTTCACCAGTGCTCATTACAAGAGTGTTTTGTTCCAAGAGGCTGGAGAGGAGGGGCTGAAAATTGCACCCCCATCAGCCCCAGCAAAAGAGGATCTGATGCTGTGGAGGGTCCAAAGGGAACAGTGTGGATGAAGCAGAGGTTTCCCTCTGGCTCTGTGGCCTCAGGGGGCTTTGAAATGAGGATTTGAGAAGCCTCCAGCAATCCCAGGCACAGAGCTTCTCCTCCTTCTCNCCCTTTCCCCTTTCCCCTTTCCCCTTTCCCCCCTCCTTTCTCCTGACTGTGTTGTGCTCCTGTGGGAGCCCCACAGCTGGAACACCCCCAGCTGTGTCCAGGCTTGCGCTTGTCCTGCAAGAAACAGGATTTCAAGTGAGATGGGCTCCAGTTCACCCTGACGTGGACAAAAGGACAAACAGACAACTCATGCATTTGAGCTGCTGCAGACATGGGACCATCCACAGGCTCAAATCCCACATTCAGCCACAAAAGCAGCTCCTGTATCCAGGCTCTGGATCTTCATCCCCAGCCAGGCCACACCAAATTCCAACTCCCAGCACCTGTGTGTGGGTGCTCCAGGCTGCAGGAAGGGACCGTGGTGGCGTAGCCCATGTCCCAGGGCCACAGCTGAGGGCAGGGCTGCTGAAAACACCCAAGGCTGGCTCTGCTGCTCTGCTCAGCTCTCACTTGAGCTTGCCAGCCCATGCCTGGAAGTTACATCTTTTATCCCCTGCATGCCAGGCTGCTCCATCCCCAGGCTTCGTTCAGGGATTGCCATGCAAATGAGCCCACTGCTGCCTCAGACTGTGCTAATTAAAAGTGAAGTTGTAAAACAAGCAGCATCAATTTTTGGTGCACGTCCCCAGCAACACATGGTGATTGCACTGAGTTAGGAGACATTTCCAGCTACGCAGCAAACTCTAAATAGCCTGGAGAGAATACATGGGAATTCAGCTTGTGCAGCGATTTCAGATGTCAAAACAAGTTTCCTTGTTAATATGAAACTATTTGGACTTTGCATTTTTAATTAAAGCTTTTAATTATCCAACAGTATTTTATTAGCTTTTATGAAGACAGCTGCTTTAAAAGCTATACGCCAAATCTGTGCTCTGAAGCACTATTTGTCCGAGACAGGGTTTCAGATGCAAACAGCCTTCATCGTGACTAAATGGGGTAGTTTAATTTAAACTAGAGTTTACTATCCCAGCTTGATTGAAACCCTTTAATGGCAGGGACAATAAACAGCTCGTGGGAGTGTTTGTGCACCCAGGCTGGGAGGGGATGCTGTGCCTGTCAGCCCTTCCCAGGTGAGCATCACCTGCCTCTGGGAGGGATTCCTCTGCCCATCCCAGCCCCCTTCTCATGTTGTTTTGTCTTTGAGCACTAGACTGAGACTGGAAGGTCCTGGGTGGAAGCCTTTGCCACCCCTGTGGTGGGTTTTGAGGTGCAGAGGCCCTAGAACTGGTGCTGCTGGCAGGTGCCCAGCACAGGAACTCAGGACAGCTGAACTCACTGGGCTCTGGTCTGCAGGAGGTCAGGCTCCAGAGGTGTTCTGTGCTTGCTCTGCAGCATTGTGATCCCAGTCTTCATCAAGAAACAGATAGCACTTGTGGCCCTGTTCATCACTTATTCATTGGGATCCTGTTGTTTACAGCTGCAGCCTCCCTTGGTTTACACCATTGTTGCAACACATTTGAATAGCTTAGGCTGGTGTGCCCCAGCTAAATTATCTCTAGATGTGATTACCAGAGTCCCTGGAATTCGTCAAGGTTGCTGAAACAAAAACTATGCTAAAATGGGATTGAAGATGCTGAGAACCAGGCTACAGGAATGCAAGAACGAGATGAAAAGGACACCTGGACTCTGACCTATCACGTTCCTGGGACCCTCGGACTAGGCAGGTGAAAGAGACTGAGCAACCAATCCTGGAATGTGTGAACGTGTGAACAGCAGTCCTAGAAAGGCATAACTGGGGTCTAGTGTGAACAAAAAGCAGCTTCTGTGGAATCACATTGGCTCTGTGTTCGGAAGTTCCTGACTCCTGCACACCATGACTACTGCTGAACAAGCTGTGGAAGCCTTTATCCTGCCTGTGCAGGAGATCAGGCAAAGAACAGAATTCCTGAACATCATTGCAAGGGAAGAGCTGACAATCAGAGCAGGTTTCTGGTTGGAGCACAGTCCCGTGCTGAGAGCAGTACTCCAGTTTGAGACCTTACTCTTCATCATTGTCAAAAATCATCAAAATGTTCTAAATCATCTGTATTTTGCCAAGAAGAAAGGCAAAGCAGGCAGCTTTTGAGCAGTGAGCTGGCAGGATTGGGGGCTGAAGAGACAATAGCTGTGCCTGAAGCTGAAAGGGCAGTTCAAGACCCTCTGTCTTTTTAAAAAAACCCAATCTTGCGTAAAAAAAGTGTATTATAATGGTTCAGAAGAGCTGGAAGTGATGAACAAATGCATCCAGTTCCACTTCAGGTGTTATAGCTGAGTCAGAAAAAAGTACCAGGAAAGCCTGAATTCTGAACACTCAGCAATGAGCCTGTTTCTGTGCAGAAGTCTCTGTCAGGAGGAAGAAATGAGGACCAGGAAGTGGCGTGTTGGGTGCTCGGTACAAAGCAGAGCGTGTCAGGCTGAGGAGCACAGCCGTGGTCACTCCCTGGATGTCCCTGCTGGGGTATCTTGGGGGATAGATCCTTTTCCCTTGGTTCTCTCTGCTCCCAAGGATTAAAACCTCGCACGTGGCCAGGGTGTCCTGTAGCACCAGCCATGGTGGCTTCATCCTGCCTGGTTCCCAGGGCTGCTGGCAGGGAAACTCCTGCATCAGAGATGCTCTGGGACAGGGCAGATCCTGCCCTAACAGCACCAAGGCTGGGAAGGAGTCCCCAGGACTTACAATTCCCTTTCCAGCAAGTCAATGTGTCCCAATACCAAACCATGAGGTTTTATTCACCCCTTGACTGCCCCTTTTTTGTTTCTTCTTCCCTCTTGGGATCTTTAAGGGAAGGTTTCCAGAAAAAGATGCAGTATTCTGTGTCAGTATCCAGCCTTGCTGCAGTCTCTCAAGAGCTCGTAATGATGAAGATTTAATGCAAATCGAATGGACTTTTCATCTTAGCAGGAAAGTATTTACAGCCCATTAAGTAGATGGGAAAACTGGTCATTTTTTTTTGGAGGGAGCAGTGGGAAAAAAAAACCAGCGCTGTGTAAAAATGTGGCCACAAAAGGCTCTTAGCTCGAGAAATTTAGCCTGAGAAATTTATCAGCTTTGAGGATGGAAAACTCATCATTTATATATAAAAATGTATCGCTTTTAATTGCATAGCCAACTTCAGCTTTACTCATTAGCTACTCAAGCTACTCTGCCAAGTTACACAGCGGCGAGCTGGCCGGAATATTTTATTTCATATTTCATCCTGGACCAGAAAAGTCAGCATATGGCTCCATCAGCCTTTGTTTTCTTCGGTCACAGGATAGGGAAATGAACACAGAAAAATGGAGAAAGGCTGAGAAGCAGGACAGGAAGAGGGAGGTGAGTTTCTGGGAATGCTCTAATGCCTCAGTCAGGGATGAGCAGCTCTGGCACTCAGGTGTCTTTGGGGCTGCAGGGCTCTGTGTGTGCTCCAAGGCCGTGTACCAGGGCTGATGGTGAGGTATCAGACACAGGAACGTCTTGGTGAGGGGGCTTTGAACTGCCTTCAGGAGATCAGACCCCTCTCCTCCCCCCAGGTCACACCTGCCTGCCCTCCCAACATGTGCTTCCACCACCCCAAATACCTCTGATAAGGCCCTGACTCTGCTGGGATGGCCAATTTCTGCACCTAATCACTCTCACTTCTCAGACAGTTTTTCTTAATGCCTTGCCTGAAATATTTCCATTTGTAGCTCCTGGCCCCAGCTTTCCTTGTTTTACTGTTTCCAGGTCATTTGAATAATCCCCCTTTCTCCTTTGATGGTATTTCCCTGGAGGTATTTATAGCATTATCACACTCCCCATTTAATCTCCTTTCTTAAAGGCCGTATAAAATTAAATTTCCCATCTCCTCTCCTTTGCCTGCTGTGCTCCTTCAGCTTTGCCTGCTGTGCTCCTTCAGCTTTGAGCTGTGCCCAGTTTGGGGTGACTCCTCTGGTACCCCCTCAGCCCACCCTGGGGAAGCAGTGCCAAGCTGTGCAGAGCCTCGGGGTCGTACAGTCCCTTGGAGGGTTTGCAAAAGACCCCATGGAGTTCAGGGCACCTGCCTGCATTCCCCCAGGCCAGGAGATCTTTGCTGGGAAGCCCAGGGTGGTGTCAGCAGGGTCTGTGTTGTTTGGGGTGTGTTTAGGTGACCCTAAAACGTGCCCAGTGTGCCAAAGGCAGCAGCAGGTGGCCGCTGCCTGCATTGGCAGGAGTTTGGGGGGTGTGAGGGTCCTGCAGAGAGATTGGGGGTGTTGGGAACCTGCAGAGAGATGCCAGCAGAGGGGGGGATGTGGAGAGGGTCTTCCTTTGAGGTTTGGGGTATTTTCTGAGCACAGAAACCCCATCCATGTGAGCTGCTCTGAGCACGAGGGACACTGGCAGGGCACCACAGCACCTCCAGCTCTGCTGTGAGACCACACAAACCCAACACGGGCAAACACCTGCCCCTCTTACCCTTGGAAAGGATCAGGCAGAGCACAGAGAATTGCAAAGATGACTCTTTGGTTTCCTGCTCCATCCCTTCAACTTGGCTGCTGCTCCTTCCCCACTGCCTCCCTGTTCCTGGAGGTGGGAGGTCTCAATCCATTCACATCGAGTCAGCTGCAGGCCCCAGCCTCTGGGGGAAATTTCCCCTCTGGGAAATTTTAAATTGAAGTGCCTTTCTTAGGGGCAAACCACATCTCTGGAAACAAATGTCCCATAGGAAATGCCTGCTCTATATTTCTCTGGAAGTTAAAAAAAATAATAAAAAAAAAAATCCAATGAAAATGGAAAATAGCTGGTAATTTCAGAGCTTGTCCCAAAGAAGAAAGATCTGCTCTGTTCCTCTTCACCTTGTCTCCCAGGCCAAGCTGGATGCTGCACAAAGCCACTGGAAGTCTGCAGAACTTGGCTTAGAGGTATTGTGGCTTTACCTCTGCAAAGGAGGTAAACTCCTCCTCTGTTGGGAGTCCCAGCTCCAGAGGTCTTGTTTCTTCCAGGCCCTGCCATGATTGACACAACATTACTTATTTAATAGTAACTATACTAATAATAGTTCCTTTGCAGCCTGGGGAAGCCTGAAGCTGTGGGCAGCAGTGGGGAATGGGGGTTGCTCAGGGGAAAATGCCTGTGTGGAGATGGATGTGATGCCCCTCAATGGGCAAAACCAACTTACTAGAGAGAGGAAAAAATAAACCTTTGAAATCTTTGTGTCTAATCAGTAACTTTGGAAAGATGAGATAGCAACAGCCTGATGCCCACAGACAGGAGGATTTGGGTGATATGAGTAGATGAATACAGATTTTGCCTTGAATGTGAAATATTGCCTTTGGATACAAAAATAAAAATAATACCATTTTCCTTCCCCACTTTCTGGCAAAGCAGTTGGAAATGGGAGCCTGGGTCCAGTGTCAATGCGCAAACTAAAGGTTCTTGCTGAAACAAAGAGAGAATTTGTGGCTCCCACGGCTGAGCCTTGGGTGGGAGCTGCCTGGTTTTGTAGCTCACGTCCCTCTTGCTGTGGCTGTGTTTTTCCCCCTCTGGAAGCAGTGCTGGCCACGCACTGGGGTCTGTCTGCAGGACAGGAGGCTGAGAGCTCTGCCTCACGTTCCTTTCTGGCTCATAGCACCCAACACCTTGTGCCACCCAGCAAACTGGGATTAATGGGAACAGTTCACAGTGGCATCATTGTTTTGTGGGTGTGGGATGCTGAAGGCAGCCCTCCCTTTCACAAGTTAAATAACTGGCAAGAAATCAAGGGACGCTCAGAGCAAAAAGGAAAAAAAGAAACAACCAAAACACAACAAACCTCTAAAAATCTCAAGTCTTATGTCAAACCTTAAGTCATAGGACAGAACAGTAAATAATGGACCTGGTGACCTAGACTTGCAAATATTTACATTCCTTTGGTTTGGCTGATAGCAGGGGTTCCTCTTACCATGTCTCACCTAATTAGCAGCAGGCTGCAAGAATCCAGGGGTGGGTTCTGGTTTCTTTTTCACCTCGTTTGTAACGTGTGCCTCTCTCTGCTGGGCCGTGTAGTTTGCATGTCAGGAATAACATGAGAAAGGCGCTTACACCAGAGACTGGCAGGACTCACGTGCACCAGCAGCTTGGGAGCCAAGGACAGATTTCCACAGCCACCCAAGGAGTGCAGGCCTTGATCCCTTTCTGTCCTGATGGTAAAAACCTGTCTGAGGGCTGCCAGAGGTACAAAGCTCACAAAGGACCGTGAGCTCCTTGATTTTAGGGCTTTTTCACCCCAGGGCTCAGCTGGTTGTGTCTGCTCTCCCAATAAAATATTGGCAGTGCCACTGCTTTGAAGCAGGCATGGTTTGGGAGGGTGCTGGTTGGCACGTGCCAGAACCTGGGGTCAAGAATGTCATAAACAATCAAACTCTGCAGACTGCAAGTTCACGTTCAAAGACGAAAAAATTCAAAAGTTAGTCAAAAATTTTTAGAAGTTTTGTCATTTTCAGCAGTCTGGGTTGGGGAGCTAAACCCCAAATGTGAGTCTGTACAATGGCTAAGCAGCAGTAGTGGCTCTCAGGAATGGGCACCAAAGGAAGATAGCATTGTGTGAACTGCTGGTGGTCCTTTTATTTGACAAAAGGGCTACATCCAAAATACATCCTGAAATGCTACAGAAGAGAGAGGGAGAAGCTGCTTCTCTTTACTCTTTACAAGCAAAACAGCTGGATCTTGGACAAAACCTGGAATAATCCCATCCTTCCATCTACTTTCAGTGGCCTTTTCTCACTGGGGTGCTTTGTGCCAAGGAAAGAGGGAATGAGGAGTGACCTGGAGCAGCTGAGGACCTGGAGATCCAACCAGAAGGCTGTGGAGATGGACTCAGTGGGGCAGCAGAGCCCAGGCTCTGTGAAGGTTCTGTGGGGCTGTGAAGGTGCACAGTGAGGTGGATATGAGGGGACACGACACAGACATCGAAGCACAGGATGTGCCCGTGGCTGGCTGGGATTTCCAAGAACGTCCACCTGTTTTCCCCGTGGATCACACAACTTCCTTTTGGTTTCTTCTCCCTCAGTCACACATTGTCTCTCCAGGGTTGATGGGGGGGTCTCCCTCTGGCTTTCAAAGATGAGTTGGATAATGACATTTTGTGCAGTCAGAAAAGAGCCACATTTCCCCAGGGGTAGCCCAAGGACATGCATTGAAATTGTGACCCACTGGGCCTTCAGCTACCGTGTGTTGGACCCCACACAGGCCTGTGAATGCCTCTTTATCTTCCTTTGCCATGCTCTCTGCTTGTCGAGGCTGGGGGCCTTGCATCATTCTCACAACACTCCCCAGCCTGACCCGCAGTGCCCTGAGCTGTACAAACAGTCACATGAGGGAACGTTATTCACGTCTCACACAGAGCTTGCACTAAGTCCTGGGCAGTGCATTACAAACGTCTCAAAAGAAAAAGCCACTGAACAAACTCCAGGCAGCTTTACCCAAGGGCCAGCCAGCATCCCCTCCTCTTGTGCTGCAGCCAAGGAGGCTCTGGTGGGGCTGTAGTTTGCTGCTCACAAGAGCTCTCTGTCAGACAGGGGCTGGAGAAAGCTTCCCTTCACAGGGCAGTGACAGCAGTGGTGCTGCCACAGTGAGCCTGAGTGCTGGGCAAGAGCCTCCCGGGGGCTGCAGCAGGAGGCTGTTGGATGCACAGAGAGAGTCTAATCCTATCCCAGCCTCCCAGGCGTGACATGCTTAGGTCTGCACAGCTCCTCACCTTTTGCAACCCGATATTCAGCGCTAGGGAGCTGAAATCCTGGAGTCACCCATCCCATCTGGCCTGGCCAAAGGCTCCCTGCACACCCCCAGCAACAGAGAACTCCAAGCACAGGCATCAGCCACGTCAACATCTGAATTGTCATTGCAACTCTTTTTCCTAAATTTGCAAGGGCAGGTTTATGTCTTTCAGTGCTGAGTAAATGAAGCCTGCTGTTGAGACATACTGGCTTGGTGATAAATGGTGTGTTGAGAGGTGGTTTATGGGGCCATCACGGGCTGCTTTATCTGCTGCCGCTTGTGACTCGCAGATTCATTCCTTTTTTATTTTCAGAATTCATTTTTATTGATTTCTTCCCCTTGCTTTTCCCCAGCCACAGAGAATGAGGGAAGAACAGACGAAAGTGGGTGCAGGAGCATGGGACACCAGTCAGGCTCCACTTGCCACCCTGGGTCACAGGGTGAGCTGGGGCTGGAGGGGGTGCATTGGTACCTGCCCCTGGCTCCCTGTCACCTGTGCGACATCAGCTGCTGGCCCTGGCTGTGGCTCCCAGTACAGCTTCTGCCGTAGAACCCATTCCCCAGGCTGGGATGCCCACCAGTGAGGATGAGGGTTGGATTAATAAGGGATAAAGAGGGTTAGTTAGCAAGGAGTTTGTATGTGGGTGATCCTGCAGCCCCACAGCTGCCAGCCAGCCCGGTCCCAGCTTTAACACAGGCTTTAGAGTGGGCTGTAAAATGCCAGATTAGAGGGAAAACAAGTTTTTAAAAGAAGGAACAACAAAAAAAACCAAACCCGGATGGAGCAGGCACAGGGGGCAGTGCTGGTGAGCAGCTTTTCCATGCTGATACCCCCAGCCCTGCGTGGGTGCAGGGACCCCGAGCATGGCCTGGGCTGGGGGGACAGGGCTGGGCACCAGGAGGGCCCCCACGAGGGGTGACCCCCTGAAGGGTCAGTGCTGTGGGGTTGGGGCTGTGCAGGGGGGAAGGGTGCAGGGAGCCTGGGTACCCCCATGGGAAACATATGGGGAGCCCACCCTGGGGACCTCAGTGGCACAGGGGTGGCAGAAGGCAGGAGCTGTGGGGCAGTGGGTTCCTGCAAGGAGTTCCTCCATGGTGGGAGCTGCACCCTGGAGCTGGGCACTGACCATGCCTGTCACTGCCTGTGGTGCCTCACACTTGCCCAGAAACCCCACAGTGGCAGCTGCTCTCCTGTCCGAGGTCGATCCCAGTTCCTGTGGATTGGGTGGGTGGGTACTCCTGACCACGGTGCCACCTCCTCCCTGTGACAACCTGCTCTGCACAATCGATGGGGGGGCACAGGAGGAGCCACTGCAATAAACCTCTGGCGCCCTGACTACCCAAGTGGCAGAGCATCCAAACACAGCTCCGACGAGCCTGGGGAGTAAAAGTGGGGGGGAGAGTGGCCACTTGAGAGCACTGAATGGCCTCTTCCCTCCCCTCCCCATGGACATGCACTTGCATTAGAGGGCTGAGTGCTTTTATTTTGCTAAACCACTTTGAAGTGGAAACCAAATTGCACCGTCTCCTTCCAGGCCCCCCTGAGCCCTCCTGCTTTTAATTAGTTCCATCTGATGTTCATAGGCTTCCAAGAAATAAATGTGCTTTTAAACTACTTAAAAAAGCCGGTGGTGGCAGAGCACAGGGAGCTGTCTCAGCGACACAGAGGCTGCAGGGGACACGTGTGGAGCACAGCAATGCCTGCAGCCAGGCTTAATCTCCCCCTCCAGCCACGGAGATGGCTCTGCCGTGCATGTTTTCCATTTCCACTGGCTGGAGTTTTTGTGCTGAGGTCAAGGATCATGGAGAAGGATGCTTTAACCTTTCTGCTGCACAGGCAGTTCTTCCTTCTGCTCCTCCATCCATTCCTGCTTTTCTCTAGAGCTTTCTGTCTGTAGTTCAGCGTCTCAGCTTCTCAGCTGTAAGAAGAATTAATGGGAAAGAAGCTGTCTTGTCTCACTGCCTACAGACACCTTCTGTATGCAAATCTTTGCTGAGAAAGACAACATGGTCCCTGCCGGGGTGTGGAGTAACTTGAAAATGAAGTCCTGACTCACTGAGCTAGCAGAAAAAGGCCACAGTCTCACAGCAACTGCGCTGGCCAGAGCCCTTTGAAACAACAGGGACAAAACCTCCTTTGAGGCTTGCCCTCCCCTCTCCATTCCTGTGCTCCATAAAGTCCTCAGGATAAGCTGCCTGAGGAGGGCTTTATTCCCACATGTATAAAATTTACCTTGGTTTTCCTTGTTCTGCTGATAAGCAAAGCCAGTAAATCTTAGCAGTGTTTGCTCTACAGATTTGGGGAGCAGTGAGTTGGAGTATATCCCTCTTATCTTGTCCTAATTAATCTGCTGCTTTCTGTTCTGCTGTCAGGTATTAGGCAGCAGTGTGGCTGTGACTGTGGATTAAGTCAATGAGCTGATTGCACTCGCCTCTCCAGGTCCTGCCAGTGTCCCAGGAAAATTCCAGGTGCTCTTACTGCAGCCTGGGCTCATCCAGGGAGAGAACAGCAGCCTCTTCAGACAGCCCATCCCACGAGCATCCTAATCAGGCACCTCAAAACTACTGAAAGGAGCCAGACACGGAGGGGTAAGCGCTGTCCTGCCACCACAAAATGTGTGTATTTCCTGTCTGCCTTCCCTCCACAGGGCACCCCCCGGGTTTCCCTTCTCCAAAGGGCCCTGATGCAGCGGGAAGCTCCCCCTGCTCGGGCGTGGGGATTCCCTGGGGGAGCTGTTGCCTGTCTCAGTGGCAGAGGCTTCAGGCACCAGTTCAGTGCTGCTCTGTCCCCTTGTCGCGTGCTGCGCTCTGTCCATCCCGTGTGTTCAGGGACACTGTGACCCTCAGGCTCTGTTTGACACCCCACAGGTGCCACTTGTCGTGTCCCCGGGCTGTGGGGTGTCACACACACCGACTGACACCCGGCTGCTCCAGACCTATGCTCTCTGCACCTATGGAATGCCACAAACTCCATGTGGCTGCCTGGGCCCCCACTGCGTCCTTGGGTCCACGTTTTGCAGTTTCCCACATTTCTGTAGATCCTGTTAGGCTGGGAGGGGTCCTCAGGCATCCTCTCCTTCAAATGCTCCCTCTCCTACATCAAGGCAGAGTCACCACAGCCAGCCTCTGCTTTGGGGAGGATGCAGCTCAGCCCTCGCTGTCTCCTTCTCCTCCACTGCCCCTGGCAGATTTAACACCCCAGAATTTGGGCTATTCCAGCCAGGACCCTGCCTTAAAGAGTGCAGACAAGCAGCAACTTTTTATTTATTTATTTATTATATTTTTATTTTTATTTTTTTTTTTTCTGGACTTTTGCTGTTTGCTTTTCAGGTTTATATCTGTAGGTATTATGTATTTTGATTTTATTTTTTTTTTTTTTTTTAGTTTTTTCAGTTCAGTGTACTTGTCAGGGTATAAGATCTTCTATTTTGTTAACAAAAGCTCGACAAGCACAGAAATCTTCCAGTGCCAGAAGGCTGGTGGAGTCCTGCTCAGTTACAGCCCACCTTCCTGGTTTCCTCCTCCAGAGAACTCTTCTGCTATCAAGTGTGATTGTGTGGTGTCACATTAGTGGGAGCTTTGCAGCTGTGTTTCCAGATGCTCCTTCCTGGACAGTATCCTGTTTATGATTAAAAAAAATATATGAAGCAACAAGCAGATTTAATCACTTGGTGTCCATGTCATATCTACAGAAAACAGACTGGGAGGAGGAGAGGAGGCTTTAAGGGAAGTGTTTTAGAGCATGGTTCAGTGCTCTAAAATATTGTGTATCAGTCAATTATGCAAAAAAACCCAAACCCAAACTCTTGGAAACATTCAGTTTTTACAGCCAGACATTTTAATTTTGTTTTCAGATCTGGTTCAAGATCTGGAATTTGCTCTCTGAAGCCCTGGATGGTCTGGAAATCAATGCAAACTTGGGAAAGAATTGAGGGGACAGTGTTGGTTTTCTCTGAGTTTCTTTTGGTACTGACAACTTGCAAATTAGGACTCAGTGCAGTCAGGGTTAATTAGGGGCAGCCTGAGCTGGTGCTGGAAATGCAGGCACCTAAAAAGCAAACAGGAAACACCATTCTCTCCCAAGCTGTTGGTTACTGTGTTTGTTTCTGGTTTACTCTTCATTAGCCCTTCCTCCACGCAGCTCGAAGTTTGATTTGAAGGAGGAGCAGTATTTCTTGCCATTTGGTCTTGGAATTTTTTCTGGACTTGGAAGCCAGCATCCACAGTCTGGCTGTGACAGGTGTCACAGGATGACAGCTGGTCACGTTGGTTTGTTTGTCCTTGGGCTGTCACAGGAGGCAGGCTCTCACCCCCAGCCTTCTGGCACGTGGCTGAAGAGGAAAGGCAGTGCCTGAGGATGGTGTGTTGCTCTGCCAGTTGGATGAGACTTAGAGGAACACCTGGTGGAAAGCAGTATTTACAATGCACCAGTTTGGTAGCTCTTCATGGAGATACCCTTGGGTGTTTCAGGGATCCCAAAGGGTTTCTTGCAGCTCCGTAGGTCCCAGCTTCCACAGGTGATGGATGTTGCAACACTCAGACCGCCAAATTAGGGCCCAGTGTTTAAAGCCTCCTGTCCTTTGCAGTAGTTGGTCAACCAGGAGGACCAGAAACTGAAATGCCATTGAGGTAAGTCTCCTTTTAAGCCATTATATTTATAGAAATGTCTTTGTTGGTCTGTTAAAAGGAAAGGCTGGGAAATCTGAAATGGCGTTGTAATTTTTGGTATTGCTTAGGACTGAGTCTGTCAGAATCAGTCACCCCAGTACTCTGAAACAGCTGCACTGGGGATCAAGAGGTGCGAGAGAATACCAAGGCACTGCAGTGCTTAGTTGAAGGTTGCTGGCTGAAAACTCATCCTGTGGGGTGAGATCTGCTGAGAGCTAACACTGGTGAAATGTGAGGAGAAAGGAGGCACTGGGAGCTTTGGGATGTTGCCTCTTCTGCAGGAGACAAGATGAATGAGTTGTGTTTTCACAGGCCACGTGTTTCGTGCAGTGTCAGGTCCTGGAGACCTCTGCCTTCAGGCTGCAGCTCAGTGCTCATCATTTGCTGTGTTCTGCCTCTCTGCCCACAGTGCTGGGCTTAGTGCTTTTGCCCCCAGCAGTGCATCAGGCACTGCTAAATTGGCCTCTGTAAATGCACTAATCCCTGTTACAGGGCTTGAGTTTAGTTATTTGGACAGGGCTCTTGTGTGGGCCCCATCGTGCTGAATGCACAGCAGCCAGGGAGATTCTGCATTCCTTGTCCCTCATCAGCTTCTGCAGGTTTTGCTGCATTGCTGGGGTCAAGCCCAGTGTGGTTTGTACCAACTCTTGAGAGTGAAACTGCTGCCTTTTCTCCAACCTGGAAATGAAACTCGAGATAATTTTAGTAAGGAGGTAGTATAAAAAAGGGGATTTTTATTTGAAGGCCTCTAGAGGCAGTTATGGAAAGATGTCCACAAAAGCCCAACCCCCTCTCAGGGGTGAGTACATTTTATAGGTTTTAGGAAATTAGCATAATTGATAAAAAGCACAAATTAGGAGGACAAGTAGTGATGCAATTCCCCCCCTTCAAGGTCAAGCCCTTTCTCTGGAGCCCCCCTTCAGCACTGGCTGTGCTTTGTCCATGAGAATGGATCTCCAAGAGTTGTTCTGGCCCTTGGTTCCAAGGAAGAACCAAGACACCACAGAGCCTTGGAGCGCTGGAATTTGTCTTTCTGTTTAAGGAAAGGCCATGGAAAAGTATTGGGAAAACTAGTCACTAATACAATGGACTACAGAGCTCCAAGTATATGTGTGAAGAATACAGAGAACACAGGGGGGAAAAAAGCAAAACCTGAGCGGCGTCGAAACGTTGCCGATGTTCTGCAGCTCTCAGCACTCTGTGCACGTGCTGTGCTCTGCTCAGCCCCAGCTGCTGCCTGAGGGTCTTGATTCCAGACATGTGGAATCCTCCCTGACCTGCTGGTCCTGCCCCTGTGTCTGTCTCTACCCACCTGGCCCTTTAAGCTCTCTCAACTTGTTTTTTTCCATCTTTGTTTCATGTTTCTCTTCTCTTTGTGCTAAACAGCCTTGGTACAATATATCCTCCCAGACAGCTTGAAGCTATCTGGGAAGGTAATTTGACCAGAGACATGTGAAATTCTTGGTAAAAGATGACTCACTGAGTTTATACTGTTTCAGATATTAGTCCTTGAATGGAAAGTTTTTTATGCCATTGCAGTTTAATCAGAATGTTTTATGGAGCTTTGATATCAGCTGCTTTGATTATACTGGAAATGTTGGCAAGATAATGCTGAGTCCTCAGAGTAGAACAGAGCCAAATTTAGAAGTCTCTTTCACTGAGGATGAGGTTTGTTTTTCCAGCAGTTGGAGGATCTATCCAAGCCTTTGCCTGATTTCATTGGCTAGGCAGGGTAAGTTGCCCTACAAGTGAATACTGAATCTTACAGGTTTGCAAATCCACATTATTATAATTAAATCAACTTAAGGTAAAACCTTGGTCTTAAGATGTAGTCAAATGAACCAACAAGAGAACTGAACTCTCTGAACACCACTGTCAGCTCCCTGTATGTTTGCAGCCGTGTTTTCTTTTCTTAAAGAGTAGTTTTTCCTTGGAAAAGGTGCACTGTCTTCATTGGTTTGGGAAGCTGGAATTGCCTCTTTGGAAAACGTTCTCTAGTACATTTTCAGAGTGTGCTGGCTTTGCTTTCAGATTCATTTCAGTTGCAATAATATTTTCACAGTTGTTCCTTACAATTCTGTTCCTCACAATTTGTAGATCTGTAGCGGGTGTTGTCTCTAATCCTAAACGAAGCTCTTACATCTTTGGGCTTTGGGGCTTCATGGAAGTTGCTTTTCATCATGTCTTATACAGCTATAATTTAAGAGCAAAACCCTGTGAATTCATAGTTATAAAGTTGATGCTCTTGCCTTTAATAAATACTTGGTGCTGTGATTTAGGATCTTGAGCAGTTAAGAGCAGAGCAGTTACTGTGCCCTGCTGTGGATTGCCAAAGTATGGCCTTGGACAGGGCAGCACTTGGGTATGTGCTCAACTTCACACATAGCAGGATTTGCACTGAGCTCAATGCATCAATACAGGTTTGAAGTAAAGCACTTGCTGTACTGCTTTGCCTGGTTGGAACATATTATGTTTCCATAAATCAGAAATGCCCGAATGAAGGTGCTCTGCCCTTCAGCCCTGTGGGAACCTGCTCTCAGTCCTTCAACATTCATATTTTGCAGCATCCTCTGATCCAGTGAGCTGTCCTGAATGCTTGCAGGGAGTGTCTCATAGTCATCCTCAGCAGGGCATGCAGGAGTTGAAGAAGTTCAGATTTAAATTAGCCATCTCTTATGCTGCTTCTGCAGGCAGTTGTACGTGAGTCCTCGACGAGGGCTCCTGTAGGAGAGAAAGGAGCTTGTCTGCAAAGCCTCCCTCTGGGAAGAAGTGTTCTCCTGACTCAAAGCAAGCCTGCATTATACCGCTTTAAAAGCATTTATTAAAACATCTTTCACGTATTCCTGCACTGGGAGATGTGAAATCCTTTTCCTTTCATGAAAGGCAGAGGGGTGGGGGGAGCAGGAGGTGGCTGGTTTGCTGTGCAGCTCAGCTGGTAGACTGCCTGGAAGGGAGCCAGTGGGCCTGGGTTCAGTCCTCTGATAAGTCATCAATTTCTTTCTCACCAAAAACATCTGGTTTTGGATGCTGAGTTATGAGCTAATATTAAATACGAAAGTTTATAGCATCACATATATAATATTGTTGATTAGAAGCATCAAGTAAAGTAATTGACCAGAGGGGATTTGGTGTGAGCAGCTGGTAGAGCATCTGGAGGGGAGCCAAGGGGCCTGGGTTTAATTCTCAGGTCATCTATTTCTTTCTCACCAGAAACATCTGGATTTGGATGATGCAAAGCTACAGACTGTTGTCTCATGCAAATGTTGCTGGGATCACACTTTTTTT
>WAAG01070437.1:0-29145 GCA_013390105.1 Tichodroma muraria | reverse complement strand
TTTTTTTTTTTTTTTATGGTAATGTGTTTCCAGGAACATTTGCATTAAGTATTTGCACCCAGAGACTCCTGTAAGAGTGACAAGGAAAAGATGCATTCCCGGCCCCTGCAAAAATCAAAAGCCAAGTTTGTTTTGGTGGAGTTGTGATTTTTAACTGGATTTTGCATTAATGGTGCTATGAGCCTTAAGCAAGTATTTAATTTGACCCTGCAAACCTGAAGCACAGCAGATTCAGTGGTTTGCCAGCATGAGCTGCTGATGGCTGCCAGGGGGTGAGGGGCTGTCCTGGTGTGGCACAGGGAGGGACTGGAGCTGCTTGTCCCAGGCTCTGGGCATCCTGGGCACCAGCAGAAGATCCCCCTTGTGCTGGATGAGTTCTGGTGGCAGTGCCAGGGCTCCTGAGCTCCCCACGGCCCGGGGCATGGGGCCTGTTCTCGGAGCTGTTTGCAGGAGATGCAAATCTCTGCTCTCTGCAAACGCTTTGGTGGAGGCTGGGATGTTGGATGAGGAAAAAGCGTGCTGCGGCTGCTCTCTGCTTGCCATGGAATCACAGAATGGTTTGGGTTGAAGGGATCTTAAAGATTATTTCATTCTCACCCCCTGCCATGGGCAGGGACATCTTCCACTATCCCAGGTTGCTCCAAGCCCTGTCCAACCTGGCCTGGAACAATTCCAGGTGTTATCTTTAGCTCCTTTCCCCCTGTGGTTGTTCCATCACAACGAGAGGGTGGAGGCCTCTAGTTTCTCTGTGGAAACAAAGGGTAAATCCTCCCAAAGAGAAGGGAGTCCCATTCCTTAAATCACATTTTACCCATACTGCAAAGTCCTGCCTTGATTTCCCAGGCAGTGGTTGCTGTTGGCAACTGGGGGGCTTGGATCTCACAAGTGGCAAGTTTATTACCTGTGGTAAAGTGACCCTGATTAGCATGAGCTGCAGCTCTGGCCTCTGTGAATTAAATCAAGGAGTTATTAATAACTTGACAATGAGTGTGATTTACAGGTGATCAGTCAGGACTATGGCACAGAGCTTGGGAAAACTCTTCTTTTACTATTATTATTGCTCCTATTTTACTATTCTATCAGCCTCTACAGTTACTTTTTATTGGCCTCGTGCAACCTGCCAGAGTTTCTTCTGAGCCAGTGGAGGGCTCTGGATTATCTGTCCACTGGAGGGGCCCGTGGTTGTGAACCCCTGTCAGGCTCACTTGCATTACTGGGGTTCATATTCTCTGTTATTTAACTGTTGAGCGATGCCAGTGTGAGAAGACAATAAGGAGGGAGCCATTCTCCAATCCTTTGGCATTTTTGCCTTTATTTTATTAGGAAGATACACAGCCATATGCTTAATTATTCTGCCAGAATTCTTGCAAGGGTCTCTTCTCAGTTTTGGTTACAGAAACAAGAAGCCAAATGGAAATAAAATATTAGCCTACCTGACTTCACCAGCTGAAGTGGTTTAGAACATCATTACTAGGCTCATTCCAGTCCCTTCCTCACAATAAAAATACCATCTAAAAAAGAACCAGAATGGGACATTTCCAGAGGAATATTACATTTCATAAGTATGGATTTTAACAGCCAATCTCAACCAAACAATGCACTATGTGGAGCCAGAAATAATAAATCACTGCAGTCCTCAAGACTGAAATGGAGAATTGCCTCTCCTCTTGTAGCTCTTTGGAACTTTAACCTGAAACATGCCACGAATCAAAGGATAACTTATTGGTACGCAAGAATTCCCATGCTTAGTCAAATCTGATTTCCACAGAGCCTGGTGCTTTGCTGCTTGTGATGGGCAGAGCCAGAGAAAGGACCAAAGAGAGTTGTTAGTGCAGGGATGTTTGCAGTGATGTGTCTGCAGAGAACACTTAATTTTGATAACCTTCAGCATGTACCAAGGACTCCATTACACCTGATCTTTGCCACGTGGGAATTGCTGCCTGTCCTGCCAGGCTTCTTTTTCAGTGGAGAGAGACACAGGAGTGTCCAGGAGATAATTCACCCCATTCTAAGATATATTAAAGCTTAGTTTTGATTTGGTTAGAGAAAACCTTAATTTTGTCTAAACACAAGTGCCTCAACTAAGGCAGGAGGGATCCCAGTGATCTTTTTCTGCCCATGAGGGTGGCACTGCTGTCACAGCATCCTGCAAAAGTCTTGACTATGGAAGGACCCACTCACCTCCAGATAATTTCATCTTACTGGGAGGGCTTTAAGTTTTTGAGGGGACTGTTTCTCACACAACAACTGCCTTCTAAAATTTGGGGTGTATCTGATAGCTTCAAGGCAGTTGGGAACTTGTCTCTAATTTATTAGTGCAGTGAAAACGGTCACACAAAAGTTCTTTCTCATGAAAGCTTTGCAGAGTGGGAAATACCCTTTTTGTATCTGGTCCATCTTCCCTGCTCAGGAGAGGTTTTTAAAGGCATTTCCCTGTTGTTTTTTTTTTTTTTTTTAATCCCTAATCCAACCCTGGCTGTGCAGCTGGGGTGAGCAGTGGGAATAGCTGCTGAGTTTGATTTTGGAGCTGCTCTTGCAGATGTGTCGTGGCTCAGTTCATCTGAAAGATTCATTTTTGTGCACTGAGGAAATGGAATTCACCTTTGCTATGCATTATTCTGTGTGTTGCCTTTCAGCTGTTTCATAACTGAAGGAATTGGAATGAAAAGATCATGATTTTTGCAATCACTCCATGTGATTATCTCCAGAATTATTAACTAGAATTGAAATCATCCGTGCTCTTGGCTGGGAGTTGAGTGTGAATTTGCCTGTTCCTTCCTATCCTGGCTGAAATAATGCAGACAGGGTACTCCAGGGCAGGGTGTACACAGAGTGCATCTTGTGTTTTAGTGCTGCTCTCACTTGGATTTCACAGCATTTACTTTTAGTTTGCTTATTTTGACCACTGGGCAGTGATTTATTTCTTTTCCATAGCTACCCACAATGCCTGCATTTTTTTCCTGATATACAGAATTCTTTCAGGACGTGTTTACTTCAGCTGCTTTTCAGTTTGCTGTATTTGCCAGGCTGAAATTTGCTCTTTATGACAGAGGGAGGTTGTCATTTTCTCCTGACTCACCTTCCTCTCTAATTACCCAGCTCTGATGTGCCCCAGGCCGTGTGAGATCTCAATATTATCATTATTAATAGCACTCCCTCACCCCCAGCATGTGCAGCAACTTCCCAGCATAGCCAGGCAAGGCCAACCAGGAAGCCAACAGGAGGACTCGATTATTCGTGTGCTTAAGTGTTTGCAGGCACTGAAGCTTAGATTTTCACAAGCAATTAGTGCTGTTTTGTGCCTGGCTTTGATGCCTCGTTCGGCAGTTTCAGACAGGGCTGTTCTTTGCAGAGCACCAGCTCTGCCCCGTGAGCACTGGGCCCCTTTGGGGTGTCTGGCTGGGCCATCAGAGCTGGAGGAATTTTCTGGTCAGTCAGCTCTTGGATTAAGAGCTCTGGCTGGGAGCTTGTCAAATGGTGTGTGTCTGTAAATGCCTTGGGTGGATTGAGGCTAAATGAATTATCCCTTACTCCTCCCTTTCCTTTCAGCAGAGACACCATTCCCTTCTGTGTCTATATTAGAGCACGTCTCCTTTATGATCCCGTTTGCTTTCATGGGACACAGTTGCCATTTAGCAGGCACTGTGGTGTGCTGACCTATTTTTGTTCCTCTCTAGACAACATATCTGCAGATATTTATCCCTATTTCAAGAATTAAATATGTATTTCAAAAGCAGTCATGGAAATAAAGTACTGAATTTGTTCTTTTCAGTTGCAGTATAAAGGTACCACTTAATCTGTCTTTACAAAACTCTGCTTGTTGGCCTGAAGACAATAACTGTTCAGACAAATTAATAAAATACCTTTT
This sequence comes from Tichodroma muraria, assembly GCA_013390105.1. Classification (NCBI taxonomy): domain Eukaryota; kingdom Metazoa; phylum Chordata; class Aves; order Passeriformes; family Sittidae; genus Tichodroma; species Tichodroma muraria. The sequence goes on along the minus strand of WAAG01070437.1, from coordinate 25,277 downwards.
CTCTAAGTATATATCCTACATGTATGTTTTAATAGAGGATTTTCTGTGACAGCACTGCCAGGCTTGCTCAGGCTGGGTGCCTGAACAATTTTGGGGTAGATGCATCCTTGTTCAGTTAAGGGGAGTTTTACACTAGTTAAATGTTTTAAGTGAAGAAATCTTGGGTTAAGCTTAGAATTGTAGCAGGATTGAAAGGCTTTTGAAGGGAGGAGTATTGGCTGTCTGCTGGGAAAGGCGGTGTGAAAGTGAGACCTGGGCTTGGCTTGGGTTTTGATCGAGAGCCAGTTTCAGGTGCTGCTGAATAGGATTTGAAAATGGGGTGTGCAGTGCTGACTGTACAGTCTGTGCAGCCGAAGCTGAAATAATAAAACCCAGGATCATGCAAATATTTCTGTGGGGCTTGGAAACCCGAGCTGGATCTGGGCCCAGCTGTGTCGTGAGGAGCTGGGACGGCCCAAACAGAGGGAACCCATCAGGGGATTGTGTCAGGAATATAATGAGCCCTGCTTGATTCTGGATTAACTTTGGCTGGCAGTTAACATGTCAGGCGTTTTGGCAATGGTGAATCCTGCTCCTTTTCTCCAGTCTCTCTCTTTAGGGCAGATTTCAACAAAAAGTGAGTTCTTTGTATGAGCTGAACTCTCTAGAAGACTTAAGGGCCTGTGGTTCAGATGCAGCTTTCCCAACAGTGCCCAACAGATGTTCTGAAGTGCTCATGAACTACATAGAAGTGCTGCTGTTTTGAACTCCTGCAAACAGTCAACAGATTCACATGGGAAATTAAACGAGTGCAATTTTGTGGAGAGATACTGAATGTGGCTGCTAAATGAGCGCCGCCAAAATAAAACACAACCAACAAGGGCTGCTTGCTGGAGCAGCTGGGGAGGGACAGAAATGACAAGTGAAGGATGTGATGACTTGTAAATTGGCTCCTCTGATTGCTTAAAAACTTCACTTTAGAGAAGACTTGTGCATCTAGTGGGAGCCTGCAAGGAAACCTTTGGGGTGCAGGGAGCCTGGATAAAGTGCTGGGGAGAAGGGATTTTGGAGGGCTGGTGGAGGAGCAGCAGGATCCAGGGAGATGTAAAGTCAGGGACTGTCAGAGAGGGCTGGAAGATCTGAAACACGCTGGGGAGAAGGGGGCTGTGAGAATAATTGGGGATGATATCCAGGGGTATGGCTTTGGCTCCAGGTCGTGGCATCTCTGAGGGCTCTGTCTACTCGGTGTAGAAATCCAAGCATGTCCTTTAATCTTCCTTGCTGTGGAAGAATGCCAAGTCGTTCCCATTGCATGAAATTTCCAGGATTTTTGTGGCATTTTTCTGATGCCCTGGGAAGTGCAGGCTGTCTCCAAGTTTGTATAACCCTAGCTTCTGCCTCTGCTCAGTTTTGAATCTTGCCTTCATCCATAATACCCAATTAGTGTTTTGAAGTATGTACGGGGCAGGAAACAAAATAACTTTTCAGGCTGTTGATGAATGTTTTTAAATTTGAATGGAAATTACTACTTACAAAGTTATTTTCATTTGTAATTCCTATTAAAAAAAAAACCAACAAGTTGTATCTGAACCATCCAAGCAATACTGAAATTACTCATCACCTGTCATGTAACCTGTAAATCAGGCTTTAATCCTCTAAATAGTTTTGGTATTTTTAATGAAAATTTGAAAAATATCTTCTAGGGAAAAATATTCCCCATTGTAAACTTCGTAACTTCACTTTTCTTAAGGGGATACAAATTGGACGCAGAGGCTTTGCCTCTTTGGCAACAGCTTTTTGAGGGTTATTTATTTTTTTTTTAATAATATGATTTTGTTTGACTCCCTCATCTGAAACCCTTGTATTTACCTTGGTATTAACCCCTTAAAGCTCATTGTACCCTGGCCCTGCCTGGTAGCTAATGCGAGGCTGAGTCATGCTTCAGTAGTTTTCACATCTGTGTGGATAATAAAAATATTTCCAGCTCCAGGAGTTATAAATGCCACGAACCCTTGTTCTTCAGAGCACAAAGGAACCACTGGCTGGTGAGGACTAGGAAGGAGTGTATGGTACAGGCCTTTTTGCACCCTTTCCACAATTAAATACCAGTGGCCAGGCAGCAGAGAGTGGAAAGCTGGTCCATCTGCACAGATGGGCAGTGGCTCTGCAGGGGACTTGCTCTGCTGGGAGCAGAGGCACCACTGCTCCCTGCTCGTTGGGAGAGCAGAGACACAGCACCCTTGTCCAAAGCAGCAGCAGCTTTCCCCTTTGTGCTGCCGTGGGGTGAAATGGGATAGAAATCTCTTCATCCCACTGCTAGTGCTCGGGCTCTAGTGTTCTGATGTTGAATTGCTTTGATGCTCCTTTTTAGGATGAAAGGATAGATTCTTTCTTTTCCTTCTGTGAACTGACTTTTCTTGCTGGTGTTGTCAATCCAAATGGGACAGTACAAACCCAGCCAGGAGAGCCACGTCAGCTGAGAGATTTTATAAGCTACTATGAACTTGAATTAAAAACTGTAACTCATATTTGGGCAGGGAATTTGAGAAAGGATGACACTTGATTGCAACAAGAACAAATTTCCTCTGCTTGCATTCCTGGCTATTTTTTCTCTCCCCTGATGATTACAGGTACTGTATTCTGGGTTTAATTGGGAATTTTCCCAGCCAGTACTGAAGCAGACTGAGATGTACAACATTCCCACCATCACATAATCACCACTGGGCTTTCCCAAGGAGGTTTGGCTGACTTCTCATTTCATCGTCATCTTGTTTGAAGTGCAACAAAACATTCATTTCTTGAACTGCTCTGAAGTCTGCACTCGAGCTTTTCATTCCTCAGCTGAAGCTGTGTCTTCACTTGGGCTCTGTAATTTGTAGGCTTGAACAGTTCTTAACTTCACACCAAAGACAACAAAAGGGCAAAGCTGGAGTTTGCCTTGCCCTGACAGTGATACTTCAGGGCAGATTTTCCTTGCAGATCTCAAAAATTAAATGCTGTTGGCTCTATCTCACAAGTGCTTGGTAGAGGCATAGAGAGGAACTTCGCAGAGGATCACAACACCAAGAGGGAATCTTTAGGGTGGGGAAGAGGCTCCCCACATCCTACTCCTCTATCCACAGCTCAGACTGTGGATCTCAGAGATCTTCTGTGTCACATTGCTCAGACTGCAGCCTGTGGGCCTCTTGCGGTGCAGGGGTGTAAATAATTTCACCCCTGCTTGTACTGATTTAACTCTGGTAGATCTGCCAAAGCCAGTAAATCTGCTGGATTGGAACAGCCTGAAATGGGGAAAGATCTGAGGATAAACCTTGCAAAAAGTCTAGGACCCCTGTGGGCCTGAGCTCTTTGACAGCAGCCTAAACTGGGTTTCAGCAGCCCAGCAGCTGGGAGGATACTGGCTGGATGACCTTGGGGAAACTTGTTTCATCTTCCCTTGGTTTCTGGAGCTATTGAAGTGAAAGCTCTTTCAAAGAAACAGAAAAGATCAGCAAGTGCCCCGAATGAACGGTGGTGATGGAGATTGGTGTTTCCTCTAGCAAAAAGCCTTCTCAGAGGGACATGTGAAAAAGAGGGTGGGCTGAGCTGACCTCCTTTGGAGCAGCCTGGTACAGTGTGAAGGTGTTATGTGGACCTTCCTCTTGGTACAGGCACATTCACACACGTGTGTGCCCCTGAACACATCTTCACGTGCCACACAGAATTATAGAATGGTCTGAGTTGGAAGGGACCTTAAAAATCATCCAGCTCCAACCCGCTGCCGCAGACAGGGTTGCTAGACCAGGTTGCTCAGAGCTCCATCCAGCCTGGCCTTGAACACTTCCAGGGATGTATCTAATGGATGTGTGTCCAGACACCTGCAAAACTGCTGCTTTTATAGCTGCTCCCTTCCAGGGAGGATGGAGGGATGTGAGAGGAGCAATTTCTTGGGGAACACAGAGGTGGTAAGAAGCAGACAGTGTTTGTACGAAAGTCAGGTGGCTTGAATATGAAATTTTATCCTTCAAGGAAAGCTCTGGACAGGCAAGAAAGAGGCAGGATTGCCCCAGAGCATAATTCCACTGCAGGGCTAGAAAGCCTAGGCTGAGCACTGATGGGACAGTATCAGTTGCATCTGAGTAGTTTCCCTTCTGTAATGACGGAAATTAGTGAGATTGTTCATCTGTCATTCAGTGGCTTCAGCAAGGAGCTACATCTGGTGTCTCTCTGGTCTTTGTATGGACCTTGAAGACCACAGTTTCTTAAAATCAGCCACCAACGGGATCTAAGCCCACTCACCACCACTCTTTGGGCTTGGCCAGGCAGTTTTTACCCAGGGAAGAGCACCCATCCACCCCATGAGCAGCCAGGTTCTCCAAGAATGATGTGGGAAATGGTGTCAAAGCCTTTGCTCAGGTCTAGGTAGACACACCCACAGCTTTTCCCTCTCATTTTGTAGCAACAAAGTGATAACATTAGCCTTAGGTTACTCAAAGTTTTGAGCTAAAGGTGGAGGCAGAGATATGAATAATCTTATCTTTATTTTTCAGCTGTCTTCTCAGTTTTGCTGACCTATTTGTCCTCAGACGACCCTTTTCTCCACTTCACTTGCAGTAAAAGATGGTTAGGATAGATATTTAAATTATGTTGTCTTTTCAAGAGGAAATTGACAGAGTTTTGCAGTAATTTGTTTCTTGAATTAGAGCTGATTTATGTACATTTCTCTACACCCAGCTCCAGCTTGCAGACACACATGCATAAAACAGAATCAACAAAGAGCTGTTTAAATAACAACCACAGTGACAGCAGCAACATTAGCAACACCAACAGGAGCTGTACTACCCAGCAAATTCAAGCTATGCAACTGATCTTGAATTCATTCATAAAAAAAGTCTGAGTTTTGCAGAGCTAAGTTACCACATGAGGCCAAGAGAGGGCTCCATTGAACTATGTTTCCTCTACTCTGAATTAAGGGATTTTGGAAGATCACGAGGGAGGAGGAAGAATGAGAGAGAGGAAACACGGAAAGTACAAAGGCATGCTAGAAAAGGGGAAAAAAAAAAGAAAATCTCTGCTAATTTCTAGTGTTCTGTCCTTTTTTTTTTTTCCTATAAGACTATACAAAACGAAACCATGCACATAAATGAACTGTGTAAGTGTACATGAACAAGGAGCAAAAATACAGTGGGAGGAGGAAGAACATATGGCTGGTGCTCTGGGAAAACACCTTTCCTGATGGAAAGTATTGAAAAAGAGCAGACTCTGGACAAGGGCAGAAAATTTGGCAATGCCACGTAACTGGCAAATCTATGGTTTTGCACAAAGCTAAGTCTTTCTGTCAAGCAAAATGTATAATCCACCTTTAATTAGTTACAGCCACATTTTCATTTAAATTGGTAGGAAAGTACTGATGTTACTGTGGGTTGCAGAGGAAAATTTAAATGCCTAACTTCCTAACAATGTTTTTTAAAAGAATCTCAGCTCAGAGCCTCCTTATTTTCTGAATCTTAAGGACTATGGGGTGACCTGTGTGATGGGACTGTTGGTTGCACTGTGTTGCTTTAGAATTTCTCTCTCTTTGTACAATTAAAAACATCTGATACTCTGAGGGAAAACCCACTTGGACCATGGAGAAAAACCTTCTATGCCTGTCTTTTCCCTTCTCAGAACCACCTTCGAGGTGACAGCACTTGATTTTCACAAGAATTAATTTTAACCATACAACTTCAGAGCATTTCACAAAAGTGTTGCAGTGAATTATAATAATTAAGTATGAAGTACATTGTTATGTTTTGAGACACTTGTTTGACATGAAGAGCTCGTGGCAGAGCATATCACAGCAAGGACTGTGGATGCTGGTGGTCAAAAAAAGGAAAGCTGGAAGGATGTAAAAAGGCAGCAGGCATTCAAGCTGCTGACTGGTAAGAAAAAATTGCTATGGGGGGATAAAGAATGAAAGACTTAGGGGAAAGACAGCCTGAATAGCCTTCAGGATCTCAGGTTGGGTACAGAAGGTCATACAAATCCAGTGGAGGCATTTCAGGAGATGTTAAACACCAGTGAAACACGGGGTGTGAAAGATTTCCTTGGCAAAAGCACCACTGGTTTTCTTCTTGACGTTTTAAATTTCTAATTCTGTGACTGAGAGGTGCCATTTAAGGCCTTGATGGCTCTACAAGGTGGCAGTTCCAGCTTCACTGAGGTGCAGTCTGTCTACTTAAGAAAAAGAACCTTTATATGTCAGGAGATGGAGGCTGCCTCTAATTGGCCCGTTGAGAATTAATCACTGCAAAAAACAATACAAGTCCCAAGTGCAGCAAGCTTTCTGAACAGTATGACCCTGATAACCCAGCCCCAGTCTGGGGAAGGGTACTGACCAGGGATTTTAAAAGTCTTTTATAAAATCTTCTTTGACAGTTGCAGTTTCAGGAGCCCTTTGATCCAAGCATCAAAAATAGATGGAGATGCATCCTGCTGAAATGCCAGTCAGAAGGACTGAAAGAATGTCCTGCTAAACTTCCACAAGTCAGACTGACACAAACTTCTTGCTGATTTTTATTTTTGTTGTTAGTTTTAGACCAGGTAACACGGAACTCTGAATTCTTCCTTATCTAGTATGTCCACTGTCAAGGGGGAAGCATTCTGGGGACCTCTTTTATGCATCAGGCAAAACATTTTTCCAGGTCTTTGAGGTTTGTGCTGCCCAGGTGTAATACAGGACACCTCAGTGTACTATCAGCTTCTTCCCAGCACCAGTAAACCTCCAAGATAACACAAGCAGAGCATCTTGATGGAAGAGGAGTTCATTTTCCCATGTGCTGCCAGCCTTGGCACTGTCAGCAAAAGAGGCCAACAAGAGTCCCAGGCAAAGAAATTTATTAACTAGTGATGTGGACTTTACTTTTTCATGTATACACAGTGGATAATGTAAAGACAGTGTTGTAAAACTTGCTTTATCATACTGACTTCCCGTGTATGTATCACTTCTCTTTTTTGCCTTCTTTCTCTGTCTCTGAAAATTAACTGCCTGCTGTCTCCTCAGCACACTTCTAAGGACTGCCACGTTTGCTCTATGCCAGGCAGAGAAGATGGAGCTGACACCTTAAAAGTCTGTGATCCTGCCATAGAGCAAAATTCATTACCTGTTTCTTTAGGTTCTGAGCTGATCGATGAAGTGTGGTGGTTGTCAGGGGTGGGCCCTTTCCTAGAGGAGCTGATCTCCGTAGTGTCTGCACTACTTTCCTGTAACTGGTCTGTTAGCAGCAATCTGGCATTTTCGGCTCCCTGCAAAGCTGTTGCTTCCCCTGGTGAGGCCTCTTTTGCGTTTCTGAGCAGGTTGTTTCTGCTTCACTGATTCGCTGGGCCCGTTGAGAACTTGCCCACCTGGCAGAGTGTTTGACCGTGGCGCGGTGATGGTGGTGAGGGCACCTGCCAGGCTCTGGGTCAGGCTACGCCCGCTCCTGCTGAGGCCTTGAGAGCTTGGGGTGTTTGCTAGACCTGAAAATGGGAAAGCTTGGCAATGGGCAGGTTGGGTCTGCTGCAGCTGGGGGATCCCATGTGCAGGAGTGATGCCACCAGCGGAAGGAGCCCTCCATTCCCTGCCTCCCCCCTCTATCCTGTTGTTTCTTCCTTTGGGAGCTTCGGCAGTCCGTAGGCATGAGGAGCAGATCCCACCAGGACGTGAAGTTTCTTCCTTGGTTTGCAGTGAGAGCTGTCACCTGAACAGGCTTATTCCATTGATGCCTTAATTTTAGCTTCCACATCCCCCGTTCTGCCCTGCCCTGGGCTGCGACTCTGAACCCCACAGGAAGTGTCAGCAGCTTCTCCTCCCAGCTCAGGCACACAGAACAATCCTTTTCCAGCCCCACAGCCAAGGACACCGCTGCAGCTTCAGCCCAGAGAGTGCCACCAGCAGGGAATGGAGCAGAGAATCTGGGAGGCTGGGACTGCATCACCTGGGGCTGGAATTGGACAATTGAGCCCAATCTGGAAATGGCCCAGAGCTGATAAAAGTGTGAGAACTCGTGACCCGGGCTCCATCTTGGCTCCATCCTGGGTGCAGCCCCGGCCGGGCTCTTGCAGTGCCCAAGGTGCATCCTGTGAAGGCCTTTCCATAAATCCCTGCTTTATTCCTGGGACTCTGCCCAGCCTCTGTTCCAGGGAGTCCCTTTAGGCATCACCATGCCATGGCTCAGCCCATGTTTCATCTGTTTATGCAGGATTTGAAGGTCCTGCTGGCTCCTCATTAAGGAGCATGGCAGGTCTGGTTGTCTCTGTCTTGTTCTGTCTTTTACTGGAGGGCTCCTGGATCCATTCTGAAAAAGGCCCTTGTGTCTCATTCAGGTGACACCTGCTCAGGGTTGTGGGTCTGCTCACAATCCAGTGCTGCTGCTGTTAATTGGTGTGTGATGTCAGCGCCAGGAAACATTGGCTTGTCTGTATTTTTTACTTCTCTCTCCATTTTATTCCTTGGATTTTCTTTCAGATGTGTGAGGCCACTCGTGCTGCCACCTTCTGTGCCATCACAGGGATCAACCAAAGAACGTCACCATGACGTTCTCACCTCTTCCAAACTCAGAATTTTCTTAAGCCTAGAAAACTCTTAAAATGCTGCTTGAGCAGACCTGCTGCTGTGTCTAGCAAATCTTGGGATCCCTCACAAAATTGAGCCTTCCCAGCCTTGACCAGTCCTTTTCTGAAGGGATGTGCCAAGTGCTGTGAAATTTGAGCATCCCTTGGACCTTTCTCATGATGGAGGAGATGGCTCTGTAGTTTCCATGCCAGAAAGGAAATAAGCTGGTGTTTGTCTAAGACAAGGCATGCATGAAGGGACATTGCCTTTGTGTATAAATGGGGATGTGGCTTGTGATTTGCAAAATTTATTTTTGTGTTAGCAATGGCACCAAAATACAAGGAAACCCTTTTTTGTTTTAGTTTGATTCTCACTGGGTTTTTTAATTGAAAACTATAATAATAATAATAATAAAATCTTGCCAAGTCCTGACTAAACATTCTAGTTTAAAAGTATGTTTAAGAGAATGATGTTGCCTCTGAAAAATTTAGCATAGTTCAACTCGGGGACAGCTGCCCCTCATTTAGAAGTGAATTACCGTTAGAAGTTTAATTTTGGGTTTTTCCCTTGATAGAAGCATTAGAGGTTCATTTGACCTAAACTTGTGAAGGGCTTAAGTCCACGTGAATCAGCGAATTGTTCCTGAGCAGGTTCCACACCTGGCTAATGCTGCTTGGTTACTGCACCAGCCTGTCCAGTGACGGGACGTGAGGTCTGAATCTGGACCATGGGTCTGTTTTACTCAGGTAAAAGCTCCTTTTCCCCAGCAGACCCATTCTGCCTCATTCTCCCAGTGTTTGAGGGTGGTGTCTGGAAGGCCTGGCTGTAGCAGTGGAGGGCTCCCCTGTCACCCACAGGATTCTTGGTGTGCAGGGTGTGCAGCCCATGGTTTTTGAGGTAGTGCAAATAACCCCAGATACTGTTTGGAGATCCACACCTTGTCCCTCAGCCCTAGAGGGTATGTGTAATCTCAGACCGAGTTTACTCTTGTGCTGCTGAAATAATTCATAGTTTTTCTGCCAGGGAAAGGTGCAAGGGAGGAGGGGGAGAGAGGAGCCCATTTGCAAACACTTGTGAAGAAGGAGGCTGCGTGGATTTATGTTCTAATGGGAGGGATTTGGCTGTGGGACATCTGAATGAATACAATCTGATGAGTTTCATTAAGGCTACACCTCATTCTTTTAATTAACTTCTTGTTCTTGTCCTTGGTGAAGTAGTAATTATTTTTTAATTAGCCCAACACTGCATTGCAGTGCTAGCCAACCCTGGCCTCATCTTGGAGAGGTGTCATAAGAATTAAGTTAATTAGCTTGTCACCATCCCTGTAAAATATGGCTGTGTTTGGCAAAAAGGAAGAAAAGAAGACCCTTTGCTGTTCCAAGGTTAATTAAAAACCACAGTGCACAGGAGTCAAGTGGGAGAGAGGCAGATCCTGGGGTTTGATGCGTGCTGTGGGTCACATCCTCTGTGGGCTCAGAGGTGGAAATGCAACGGCACAAATCCCCGATTCCTGGTGCTCCTCCTGCATCCCGGGGCTGGGGCTGTGAGGCAGCCCTGGACCAGGGGACCACAGCACTGGGGTTGCGGCTGCAGAGGGAGAGAGAGTCCAGGAGCTGTGGCCAGCCTGGTCTGCAAAGCAGAGCCATAGAATCATGGGTTGGGTTGGGTTGGGTTGGGTTGGGTTGGGTTGGGAGGGACCTTAAAGCCCATTGTGTTCCACCCCTGCCGTGGCAGGGACACCTTCCACTATCCCAGGCTGCTCCAAGCCCTATCCAGCCTGGCCTTGGACGCTCCCAGGGATCCAGGGGCAGCCACAGCTTCTCTGAGGTTCTGGATTCTCTGTATTCTGGCTGTGATTGTGGAGGTGGGAAGGAATCCGAGACCTGAGCCTGTCACTGTACGCTTTTCTTGTGTGTAAATTCTGTGAAACTGCAGTATCTGCAATTTCAGCTGGTGAGCAGATATATTTCAGGTTCCAGCATCTCACACAGTCAATACCAGAGGGAGAAAAAAACCTCACAAACATTTAAGAATTTGTAGAACTCATCCATTTCCCCCAGTTGTTTTCATTAAACTGAAAGAAGCTCTGTAAAAATGAACTTAGGAGTTGAAAAAGGTATTTTCTCTTGCGGAGCCCGTCTCAGTGAGAGATTTTCCACCACCTTTTGGCAAAGCCTGGTCCCTGCACACCTGTAATTCTGCAGGAAGCACACTCACAAATGTGCTGTGGCAGCTTCTCTGCCTTTCACAGAGTCCAGAGAAATCAGACTTTTTCTTCAAGCCTCATCTCATGCTTATTTGAAAGTTCAGCATTAAGTGGTTTTTTTAAAGGCAATTTCTCTCTCTCCTGATTGAAGAGATGAACTTGAATATATGATTCCTGAGGGATTTCGAGCTGTCTCCTAAATCTCTCCAGATGAAAATGGCTCTGCTCTCTTTGCTCCAAGGAATCCTTTTTTTAGGTGTGTTGCTAATTGCTGCTTCTCCTGGATGGACTCTGAATGTTCATGAATACTTTTCCTTGTGCAGTTTTCCAGAACAAAAAGGTGGTGCTGGCACCCCTCCTGCTTGCCAGGGTCAAAGAGAAGCATTAGTGAACATTCAGAGTCTGTCCAGGAGAATGGTGTTAACCCCTCCTTGTCTGTCTGTCTGTCTGTCAGGTATCCCCAGCTTCTGTTCCTAGGCCCTTTGGGTCCTGTGGCATCTTTGGGCCACTTCAGAAAAGATCAGTAATACACAGAAAACATCATTTTTTGGTGCCTTGTAGCCATTGGCTTTGTGGGATTTAGGACAAACGTCCTTGGAGAAACTTGTAGCATAACTTTCTGTCTGACAGTTTGCAAGGATTTCTTTACGTCAGAGCTGAAGATATTTTGAAAAGAAAATTTGCGTTTTTTATAAGCTGAGGCTATTTTAATGGAAAATACTGATAAATATGAACATAATTTCATATAACATCTTTTTCCCAGAAAATTCTGACTCTTCACTGAAAAGCAGTTATCTTTGGAAGTGGAAAACTTTTGGAAATGGAAAACTTTGTCCAAATTACAGAATCATTCATGTTAGAGAGCTCTGTTATTGTTTTTTTGTTATTGTGAAATTGCAATTTCTGCAAGCAGTAGGCTTCCTTTTTTTTTTTTTTTGGTGAAAAATATTATGTATTTAAAAAAAAGAGAAAAGTATCTATCAGTAAAGCTTTGACATAAAATTTATGACCAGCCCTGCTCTAGAGCAGCTGGCCACCATCAGAGACAGGATACTGGGTAGACAAGCCCCTGCTCTGATCCAACAGAGTGATTTTTATATTCCAATGTAAATAATCATTTAAGAGGTAACTGTTTGGGGCTCCCTTAAGCTTTCAGCTGGGGGTCTGCGGGCTCTGTTTTTAACTCAGCAGAGAAGGTTCTTAGTAAAAAACTGAAGGGGAAAAAATAATTCCAGCAACCCCAGTGGTCTCCTTCAGAGAATAAGGATATTAACTTTGGCTTTAATAAAAACATAATGTTGACTAATCTACTGTGAAGAGCTCCAACTGCAAACTGTGGCGATTTACGGGTGAAAAATTGGACGGGGACCGAGAGTTGGAGGGAACCTGCAGTCATTAGCTGCAGATTAATCATGAATTAAATTACTTCTGATTGTGTCAGTCCACCCATTGCAAGGATTGTACCTTTCCAGCATTTGGCTGCTGAAGGGAGGGAAAAAGAGGTCTGGATGGGTTGGATGCCTCTCTGTGCTGGGGATAACTCGAGAAAGGGGATGTGGGATGCTTGTGATGCAGAGGTATTCTGCTGTGTTTGAATATGTGTGTGAATATGTGTTTGAGGCGATGCCTCCAGGGCTGCTGCTTCTGCCACTGCAGAGATCCCTTTTAAAAGTAGCATTTCTCCTTTTGGATCACAGAATATACATCGTGGCCACATATCTCCAGGATATGAGAGGTGTTTCCAGCAGGAAGGTGGGAAATTGGTGCATCCCCAGGCTAGAGAGCAGAGGCATTTGTTCCAGCTAAACTTCTGGATTAAGATGAAGGTCAGTGGAGAAGTGTTGGAATGAGGTCCACTCAAGGCTTGTGTGTTTGGTTGTGCTTTCAGGAATTTTTCACTGTTGTGGAGCAGTCAGTCATGCAGGTGCCTTGGTGGTGTGTCAGGGGATGCTGGCTGTGGATTCCTGAGTCTCTGCTCAAATAAGAGTAACTGGAACAGCCTCCTGAAAAAGACCTGTTCCTCTGACATCCCATAAAATACATGCATTTTATTTGGTACAACTGGTTATATTTATTAACCACATGGATCCTGTTGCAATACAGATGAACACTCAATCCAAAATGACCAGAGAGTCTGAACAAAAAGCCTGTGTCCCATTTTTGAGAGCATCTGGGACCTGTGAATGGCCTTTGTGTGGAACTCTGTTATAGTAATGGATAGCCTAATTCTAAAAATTTCCCTGCTTAAATTGGAGGGAATTTGTATTCATTCTACTCAGATTTAAGGCTTTCTTCTCCCCTCTGGGATGTTTACTACTAAACATCCAGTCTCGCCTGAAGATACAGAGAAATGTCAGAAACCTGCAAACTTCCAAAAGACCATTCCAAATTGCGTGAACAATAAGCAGAAATGGAATCCGAATTGTGTGGCATATGGCTTATCCCTACAAACCTTCTCACTCCAAGAGCTGGGGGGGGAATAACTGTTCAAACAAAGTGCAGGACGTGTTAAGGCAGTGCCTGTCTGAGCTATCAAACTTCATCACTTGCATCAAACACGTAATCCCTCTTAATCTCATTCCTTGCATTCCGTGTGGCTAGAAGGCTGGGTTCCAGTAAAACTGATTTTCTAGCTGATGATCAGAATTGTAAAGGAGCTGGGAAGGTGCTCACAGCTCACTGTGGGGCATGGCACATTCACTGCAGTGTTTGCTGCCTGGACAGGAGGAAACAAGGAACAGGGAACAGCCCAGGGCCAGCTGCTGATGGAGCTCCAGGGCTCAGGAATAGCTGTGTCCAGGCTTACCCTGCTAGGAAGGGAACCTCTTGCTGTTTTTTAAACAGAAAGAAAGAGCAGTAGTGTTTTCTGAGGGGCCACCGGTGGCCCCCTGGGATGTGACCATGTGAAATTGGTGGTATCTTCTGTAAGGTTCCCACTGGGTTTAGGAATGCTCCCTGTTGTCCCTACAGCCTTTGGCCTGGTCAGCAGACAGCTGAGGGCAGGTATTCCATAGAGGAATAGAACTCTAGAAGGTGATTTTATTTCAGCATGGTTAGGCTTATGGCTTTTCCTCTGTGAAGCAAACACACAAAATCATATTCATCCCTAACATTTCCAGTTCCTGAGGTCTTTGGAATGGGGGGAGCTGATGTAAGAAATGCTGGCTCTTGGAATGAGAGGGATCAGCATGTGAGTGGCATGGCACAATTTAATAAGCCTGGAGGGAGGGGTGTGTTTCCCATTGGGGAAAAAATATAAAATATTTAGGTTGTACCTTTCAGAGCGCTTTCCTCCACACCCAGATTTATGGGAAGGAGCAGTGTGGGCTCCAGGGAGGATGTTGTGCTGCTGGATTAGCCTCCATGTGACCAGGGAATACTTTAAATCCTGACGTATGTTCGCTCAGTTTCCATTTAAGAGCGGGGTGGAGGCTGAGGGACAGGTCTGCCCTGGTGAGCAGAGCCAGCTCTTGGGTGGTGGTCCAGGTGAAACCCCCATGAGGTTTGGCATGTGGAACCAAACTCTGCTTCTTCTGTCCAGACACTGCAATAGGTGGTGTCATGTGAACGCCTCCAAGATAGTAATTGGAATAATTAAAAAAAAATAATCCACCTCCACCTCTTTCCTGTACAGCTCCCCAGGGACCAGTGGGGTTTTTGCTTGGCTTTAATCCTAATCAGTTTTCTTCTGTTTAATAGTCCCCTGTTTGACAACTCCAGACCAGGGATGCTGCTCCTGAAATGGTCAGTTGTAGCTGTTTAGTCTCAGTGAAATAAAGAGGCTCTTTGAACTATTCCAAGTTGACCAGAGGTATTTCACAATTGGATCAGTCTGCAGGACTTAGTCTGAGGTGTTCAGAAAAGCTTGGGAAGGATGAGAAATACTTCTGGCAAGCCACTGTCTTGAGATAGCTCCACCTCATGCTGTGAGCAGCAGTCTGGGTTTTATTTTAACTTGCAGGGCAGAATAAAAAATTAAATATGTGGAAATTGTCAATTGTGGAACAAATTGAAGTTCATATGGGGGTTATTTTGTCCTCTTCATTAAAAGTAGATTAGTCTCCAGCTAAAAATATAATTTGGCAAAAGGGGAGTTGAAACATTCATTCTGAGTAATGCTGAGATTCAACATAGTGACCTACCTTGGCTCTTCTCCAAACTGATTCACTTTTTTAATCTACTGTTTGCTGAAACTATCCCTTTGATCTGTCCTAGCCCATCCATTGCTGAGCCCTGCACGTGGGGTCTGGTGGAGATGCAGCACAGAATGCTGGGTTTGGGAAGGACTGCTACTTTACAGAAGGCTGTGTGGGATAAAGCCTCCTCTGCTGCCTGGAGATGCTGGAGGTGTTTTGTATTTGTGCTCTTCACACCCTGTGAGCCACAGCTGGAGTGGAGTGGAGCAGCCTGTGCAGGGAGCTGAGGGAACAGGTTTTCTCCTGGCTCTCCATCCCAGCTGTGCTGTGGCCTCCAGGTCATAGTGTTGTCTTTTAGAGGCTGACCTGGAACAGAGACCAGGCAGAGCAAAAGGATAAAGCAGGGATTAATTAAAAGGCCTCCATGGGCACGGCTGGGCCACACAAGAGCCTGGCTGGGTCACACCCAAGATGCACCTGAATGGTCACAAAAATGGACAACTGATCATGAGGTCCCACACTTCTGTAAGTTCTGGTCCATGAGCATATTGGAGTCAAATTATCCAACCACAGCTTCAGGTTATGAAGCTCCTTCCTCCTTGGTTTTTCTTCTCATTTCACCGTTGTTTTTGTTCTTGGGCTTGAAAGTTGTCCTTGGTCTCAAGCTAGAGAAGGAATTGTTTTGTCTCCCTCTTTGCTTTCTCTGTGAAGAGAACTTAGTAGCACTTCATATGAAACCTAAAACTACCTACTAAAACAGCACAGAACCTAAAAAATGTAAAAGCTGAAACTTAAGGCATCAATACCACAGCTTTAGTGAAGGATTTGCTGCTGTTGCTGTTTTTTGGTGGGGAGTAGACTGGAATGAGGAGCCCAGAGCAGAGGCAGACAGTGACCTTTGCCCAGAGGGAGCAGCTGAGCCAGGTGAGCAATTTCCTGCTGTAGGAGCAAACAGGGCCAGCTGGGTCTCCAATGGGGATAATTCCACTGATGTCACCCCAGGAACTGGCTCCATAGTGGCTGTTCTGCCTTTAGATGGAGTGAGGCTGGGATGTGTAAATCACAGCCATGAAATATTGCATTAGCAAGCCTCCTATTACATTTCCATGGATTGGGGGGGGGGAAGAGGGGAGCATCTTCCCCCCATGATAAAATACTGCAGCAGGCATCACTGATGGGGCTGGGTAGAGACAACAATACAAAGATAAGGACACTTCTCCCCCCTTCCAAGCACCTCCCTCACTTTCTTTTTTCTCTTCCCTTTTTTCCTCGTGTTTCTGAGTTAAGAGGATTTTTTAGGCACAGTAACGAGTTTTTGCTTTGAACTTGGAATATGCATGCTGCAAAGAAAGCCTCTGGACCGTCCTTACTTAGTATGCCCAAATATGATTAGTGTCAGACTGTGAAATATCACTGCCTTATCTCTGGGAGCCAGCAGACAGGAACACTTCTAGGGATCACAGTCTTTTTTTATTCTTTTGGCAAAATGCCGACTTTGAGAAGGAGATGGTGTCTGTGCACAGTCTCTTCACTGCCGTGATTCTCATAAACCTCTGGAGAATCTCTGTGCTTCTTTCTCTCTCTTTCTGCTCTCTTTCACTCTTTCATGCCTTACTTCATCCCTCATCATCTGCCTCGACACTAACTCATGATCAAGAGACGTGATTTTCAAAATGGCACCTGATTTGGAGTAGAATTTCCTTCTCAGTCATGTCACTGTTTCACCTACAGCTGAGGAGCAGCCCCTTCCCTCTCACTCCCCATCAGAGTTAGACTTGAAGAGATGCTTCAAGAAAATTCCTGGTTATAGGAATTAATTATTTGGGCCATCACACAGACTGCATTGTTGCTGTTCATCTGCTGACCAATGCTGCTTTGGCAAGAAAAAAAAAAAAAGCCCAACCCAATTTATTTACATATTAAGGGTCTTGCATGTCAACACCTGCAAACTGCGGATAAAGGGTTTGTATCTCCTGTAATTTCATGGATCTCTTCAGCGGTTTAATTGAGGAAAAATAGGAGAAGAGGGAAGAAAATTAGTAGTAAAATGTATTAAAATGTGTTGCCATCCTTGCTTCTTGACAGGCTGCCAAAATTGCCTTTATCCCCCCCCCCAAAAAAAAAAAATAAAAAAATCCCAAGTGTGTGGAATAATAGTTGAAACTCATTACAAATGTATCATTTCAATGCCTTGGAATGCTTTTGTTTCCAATTCTCTTTGATCTTCAGATGGGCTAAAGATAAGGACTGAAACTACTTTTTAATATCTTCATCCAGATCTGGCACTCACGACATGTAGAGAAGAGTTCTCCCGAAATCAGAGCCTGGGTTTGAGCTCATTCTCTTAAACATCTTTGAATTGCAGGCTTTGATTGTGATCTATTTCTGCTTGCAACTTGGAAATGTTTAGGATTTAATGTATCTCAAGCTTAATACTCTTACATGCACCACTGGCCTCTACTGGGAAGGATTAGAGCGCTTCAGTTATAAGTCCTAAACCTTAATACTTCTCTGAAAGAATCTTTCACTTAAGTAGCAGCACACACAGCACTGGGCTTTAAGCTGCAGGAGCACTGGTCCTGCTGCCAGGACGTGCTTCCAGGCCTGGCTGATTTTGTGCTGGCCACAAGTTTTATGGAGTCATGTCTAGATTGCATCAGAAATGTCCTTGCTATTTGAGACGTGAAAATTGTGAAGCTGCAGGTACTGCTCTAAACAGGCCCTTCTTTGAAACAGGTCGAAGAGTAGATGTCTTAGTTGTGATCAAAACTGAAGGAGGAGGTTGTGGGGTTAGTGTGAGAATGGTTGTGCTGAGATTTGAGCTGAGAGGTTGGGCTGAACTCTGAAAATCGGGGGAAATAAGGAGTTTGTTGGCTTTGAACACTGGAGGGCTTTTTGAGAAGGGATGGAGTCAAGGATTCAGGAAAGGCTATCCTCCAGAAGAGTCTGCATGTGGGTACTTAAAGACCTGGGGAAGTGTGACCTACAAAAGAGGAGAAATTCTGGTGCTTTGAGAGTGAAAAGACAGAGGAGACAGGAGAAACAGACTTTGGGAGTGCAAAAGCTGTTGGAAGGAGAATTAGGAGAACTTCTGGATTGTGTTGCCCCAGGTTTACCTTACAGGAAGGGCTGTAGCTGGTAGGTGTTAGGAGAGGAGTGTCCAGCCATGGAGGTAGAAGAGCTCTGGAGGAGTTTGGAAGAAGCATGGAACAGGTGAAATTGGTTTATTAGCTGCTTGGGACGTGTGTAGCAGGAAAGACATGGGCAGAACTGGTCCTGTTTTGGGGTACAGGCAGGACAGTAAGACAGCCTTATGGCATCCTTTTCACCCTTCTTCTGTAGATATTCAGTGATGCTGCTTTAATTCTTGATCCACTTAACTGCACCTTAAGCCACCTCAAATCCATCACAGTGAGGGCTGTAGGGAGCATGTTGCATTATGATATTATTATTATTTTTTTATTTTGGGCTGTTATTAGCCTGCTTTGTTCATAATGGGACTCTTATTTGACATACTCATTGATAACCAAAGTGCTGTTTTCTTTGCTGGAAAATGTTGACTCTGAGGTTTGGGCCTTCAAATGTGTTCAGAATTTGTCTGCCCTTCTGCTGAATCCTGTGGCAATGATCCTATTGATTGTGGTGGGAGTAGAATTCA
The DNA here is from genome assembly GCA_013390105.1 of Tichodroma muraria. Lineage (NCBI taxonomy): Eukaryota > Metazoa > Chordata > Aves > Passeriformes > Sittidae > Tichodroma > Tichodroma muraria. The sequence goes on along the minus strand of WAAG01070437.1, from coordinate 6,747 downwards.
TGGGAACACAAAATAAATGGAAGCCTTGGAAATCCTGCTCTGGGCATTTTGTGACTCAGGTGTCAGAGGAAACATGATGTAATCCAGTGTCAAAGGTACTCTGAAACCTTTCATGCAGGATTTTTTAAAATAAAAGTGACCTTTTAAATAGATTGACATTTTTGAAGCAAAAAAGTCTATTGGCATGAAAGTATAGGGAATTTAATCACTTTTCTCAAGGTGTTGGAGCAAACCTCAGGATGTTGTCTTTTCTTGCTGGAGAGAAAGCCTGGCCAAAGTGAATACACCTTGAAATATGGAATCAATTTCCTTGTTAGCTTTATTGCCATCAGCAGGGAAGGAGGCTCTTGGTGGAGAACAGGAGGTACCTCACCAGAAATTTAAGGATGAGCATCTCCCTGTGGGTCTTAAGCTGGAGGATATGACTGTTTCCCAGTCTGTGCTAAAGAGNNNCCCAGTCTGTGCTAAAGAGAACCCTCCTTCTAACTATTCCATGGTTCTTCATTCCTCAGGGCTCAGAATTCATCTTCCACGTTCTCCCTCTGTGTTCTATGAAATGACTATTTTCTATGAAAATCATAAAAATGGAAAAGTTGCTCCCATCATTCACATTCAGTCTATGTCCAAAAAGTTCAACTCTAGCCACGAAATTTGCTCTGTATTTTTTTAAACTCATAATAACATTTTCTCTGTAAATCTTCAAAGATTTTACTTCTCCCTGCTTGATTTATGAACACAAAAAAAAGCTGGTTATAAGTTCAAATACTCGGATTTATGGCTGTGATTGATTCTTGCGGGTATACTTTGCTCTTCTCGGATTTTCAGTTCTCAAAATACCAACTGGAATAATATACCCAATGTGACCCCAGTAATCTGCTCAGGTTTAGGTTCAACAGAGATTTCTGCCTCCAATGCTGCCTGTAGAGACACATTTCCCTTTTCCCTTGCACCTGTGGAGTTTGGGGAGGTCTGTTCTCTTCATTTCTGCACCAGAGAGGATTAAAGCCCATCTCTCCCACAGCTGGAGCAGTTCTGTCACTACAATGTTTAGGTTCCTGCATTGGGTCCAAGTTTTTCAGAAAATGTGAAGAGACTTATTTACATGTTCTTAAATTTAGGTTTGTAAGGAGAGGGGGGGGAGAGAGGTACCCAGGAATGTAGGTAGGTGTCCTTGCAGTGATTTACATTGAAATTGTGAAGTACAAATTACGGTGTGAAGTAGCTGCTCTTATCTTCTGGTCAGCATCGTTATGGCAGTGCAAAGTTTTACGGTCTAAAAACAATAAAAAAGCATATTTGGGATCTAAGAAATATTCCTTTTCTGAGGGCAGGTTGGTATGAGGTGTGAACCCCTGATAGGAGCAAAGGGAACAGTGGCTGAGTGAAAGCTTTCCATGCAGGCAGGTGGGACAAGGCAGGAGCCTGTGGATGCTTGCTTTCAACCTAACATAGAATTTTGTGAAGTCTTTGCTTTGCCAGTGGATGGGTCCCATGCAGGCAATGAATAGGATTTTGTGCAGGAAATAATATGAGCTACTGTATTCAGTTTGTTTTCTGACAGCAGGAGCAATTAAAAACTGTGACACTCTGCCTGCTTTCCATCTCACTGCACTAACTGCTCCCTTCATACCCTGCTAAATTCCTGCTTTAGCTTGAAGCAAATTTGCCAGTGTGTCCAAGGAGACAAAAGAGTAAGCAGAACGGAGAGAATCATTGTTCAAGGCTCAATCCAAAATTGCTTTCACAAAATCCAAATGTCAGGATAAAGGCGATGGCTTGCAGAGCAGCTTCCCGCTTCCTCTAGAAACAGACAAGCAAATAAAATAATAGGCACACAGCTTCCTGTGCATGTGAGTGTGGTTAAAGTGCAGTGTATTGTAGGGAAATCTCAGGCAGCAACAAATTCTTGCTGTAGCTTCAGGGGATCTGGCCCATGTGTCACTAATTGATGGCTGTTTGTCCCCAACAGTGTGGGGATGTGAGGCCACACTCGAGTCTCCTGCAAAGAATTGTGGTGTCCTGGTGGTGAGTTATTGCCTGGGTTTATCCCCAGTTTCCAGCTGAAATTCTGTGGTGTTAACTCGGGGTTTGTGTGCAGTTCATGTGTTCTTCAGCTCGTGTTGCTGGGATTGCAGAATTGCTCCTGGGTATCAGGTGTGAGGGGGTTTCCTTGGTGCTGGAGTCATTATCTGGGTGTAATCTGTTCTGGGGATTCATGTAGGACCAGTTGTCTTCATATGGGAACTGCAAGAAATATGGATCTCCTACAGTTGGGGGCAGATCTGGCGAACCCTGACCACCCACACCATTCTGGCCACTTCAGCCCATCACATCTTTCACCTCGGTTTAGAGAAGACTGGAATGAGATTCCTTGGAATTAGCAGAATTTGCACTGAACTAGTGGATTCTAATAAGCATGCTTGAGGCATTAAATGTTCTCTGTCACTGTATTAGCTTCAAAACCAAGAAAACAAACCCATAATTCCTGAAGGAATTACGGGCAAGTTCTCATGGCTTTTCCCAACCCTGCCAGATATCGTGATTTTTTAGGGTTGAATTTAGGTACTTTGCTGTTAACACTGCAGCATTCCTCTGTTGGAAATCTGCTCAGCCCTGGCACTTGTAGATTTCTGGGTGCCATGGAGTTTCAGGGTGGAAGGTGCATCTCATGGTGGGCCACGTGGGTAAGGTCATGGCTTAACCTTTCATGGATGCTGAGATACCACCTCTCTGTGTGGCTAAAAATGGGACCAGATAGTAAAGATGCCTCTGCAGAGGCTTGATAGCAAAACCTGTTTGGAGGACCACATTTATCATTAACTGTTTCTAATGGGTCCTCTCTTTCTCTGCTTGTTTATTCAGAAATACCAAACTGAAAGCCCCTTTATAGCTCTGGGGCAAGTGGCCAGCTTAAATCCACCTAATTACTTTTAATGTATAAGATTTTTTCACTTCTCTGGACAGGTGGTTAGTATCAGAGTCTGTAGCCTTACTTTGAGGCCAGGAATGTGCTCCAGTCAGCAAAATGTTTGGGCCAAAGAACCCTAAGCTCCCTCTTGTGACATTTCAGTAGATGAAGAAAATGTGACGAGAAAGCAGGTGATGTGTGATGGGTGGTGAGCAGTGTTTGCAGTACCTAGCACGTGTTATCACATCTAGGTTATCTAGGTGGGCAGGTGAGTCAGTAAATGCATTGGAGAAAGGGGTTGTGAGTTGTTAGTGGAGGAACTCCTTCAGTCAGCTGTTGTAGTAAAGTTCAGTAAATCTGAATATGATCAATGGCCTGATTTTCAGTTGTCCCAGACAGGCAGTGCATAGGTACAATATTGTATACAGGATCAGCAAAGAGCTGTGGAAACCCCTACAGCCCTCCCTTATCCATCAACAGCCTACCAAGGGCTTTGAGATACACTGGAAGGTGCCTTATTATTTGTTTGAATCGCTCTAAAGGGAGGATGTAGTCTGCTTATCATGAAGTACTGCTTGTGTGTGCCCAGAGTAAGACTGACCTGAAACATTTAGACTTATTACCCGGATTCAGTCTTTCCCAGCACTCAAAAAATGTTAGCTGTCCTTCTTCACTGCCTTCAGCCTTCCTGGGTTTGACCATACTGCAAACTGGAAAGCCAAACTGCAGCAATAAAACTAAGCCCTCTTGTGATACTTCCAAAAAGAACAGGAACTTCCAGAAATCTCCTGAGAAGGGTTTGGCTCATGAGGTTTTAGGCCTAAATTGGGGAATTTGGAGAAAGTTCAGAGGAAACACCCAAGCTTTTGAGCACTTCATCACACTGAGCCCTTGTAGGCTTTCCCATTACCTCTGTCTGGTTTTACACTGTTCCTCATCAGAGGTTCAGCATGTCTCCTCCACAAAGGAGCACTGGTCATCCATCCCCCTTTTCCATCCTGTGCTGTCTCCTCTCTGAGTTCTGCTTCCTTTTAGTTGTCTCTGAAGAACACTTACTTGCGGACATAATTTTCTCTTGGAATGATATTACAGCTTCTAAACCAAGCCTGGGTCAGCAGTATCACATGGATAAGAGACTCTTTTCCTCTCATGTGATACCATTTTAGTAGAAGATTAGGCTTTTAACCCTGAAATAAAATCAGCTTTCCTTTTTCTCCCTCTCTTGTTATCACTCCTCTCTCTTTTTATTTTTGTTTTTGGGTCCGCAGGGAGAGCGCCCAGCCTGCGGGTCCTCTGTTTTCTCTCGCCCCACTTTCCTCTTCCCTTAGCCTCTCCCAGTCTCACCAGGTCAGTTCACAGATTTGGAGGGGGTGCAGCTGTGCAACAAAGGCATCCAGGTGGTTGGATACTGGAGTGGGACAGAGCCTGTGGCCTGCAGGGACTGCCTGCTGCTGCAGCATGCAGAGGCAGCAAAGTTCCTCCTCGGGTAAGAACACCTTTCTCCCCTCCTTGCCTGTTGGAGCAGGAAACAAACTCAAACAAGGTGAATGGCTGAGCCTATCTGCGCTAGGCTGGGGTTTAGTCTTGAACAGAGGCCAGGGTTAATATTTTAGTGATGTCCTCAGCGCCACGTGGAGAGCGAAATGACAGTAGCACTGAATCAGCAGATCCCTGCTGGTTGTGGGGAAACAGCTTTTCTCTGGTTGTCCCTGTGGACTGGGCCTGGAGGACCTACAGCTCAAGGGAAGCTGCCACACGCTGTGGGACAGAGTTTCAGCCCTGCTGCACCTGCACAGCTCTGCTGCTGGCCAGGGGCAGTGAGCCTGTGGGGCGAGTGTGGCAAGGGGCTCCTGCAGGATGGGTTGTCACCCTGATTTTTTCAGGTTTTCCAGAAGCCTTTTTTGTTTGCATTTTTTCTACAGAACTTTCTCACACACTTTGTGTAAATAACTTATTGCTTACTTTCTTTTATGGAGGAGGAAAAGGTTGATGGACTGTTGGTTTGACCAGTGGCATTGGAAAGTTGGCACTGTCATCCTTCAATGACATTGGCCCTTGGATTTTGTATATAAGGAGATGGAGTCAGAAATTAAAAATCTTTTTTTGTCTTGGAACGAGCTGTCATCCGTGTCGTGCTGTTTTGTGTCCTAGAGCGACAGACGGGTCTCTGGGGTCCATGCTCAGCATGTGGAAGATGCTGAAGAGTTTCTTTTTAAGGTGAAAATTTCCTCAAACTGGCCGTCCTGTGGATGCAGATTGAGTTCACGGGAGCAGGTCTGAGCCTTACAGCTGCACCTTGGGCATAATTTCCTTCGTGTTGATTGAAAATTTTCTGCAGAGTAATAAGGACAGCCAGTGAAATCGCTGGTGCTGTAGTGCTTAGCATCACCTGAGGACCACCTCAGGCACTGATGATAATTGCCTGTGGAGATGACACAGCAGTAAATATTAAGCCTCAATTTAACGTTGTATTTACGTGCAATAGAAGCTGACTAAGCTTCATTTCAGTACATTGCTTTTCTTACAAGCTCTCTGGAAACTGCTGGTCTGTGTACACTCCTCAGCAAAGATTTAGTAACAGATGCTGTAGCCATGTCTAATGTTAGCTAGATTTCATTAGCTATATATAGCGTGCTCCTCTCATTGCAGTGCCCCACGATGTTTGCTCAGAGATTGCTACTTGAAACTGAAAAGGAGAGCATTTTGTGATGCATTCATTTGTACTTCTACTCCTGGAATTATTCAATGTGGTTTTCTCACCTTCAGTGTGAATTAGCGAGGTGCTTTTGTATTAATCTCCTCTGGGTGCAGTTCTGGTTTTCTTATTTGCACCAGCTAGGATTTGACTCCAAATGTGGCTTCCACAGCACCATTTGTGGATTAACATACTGTTCTGCATAAGCAAACCATAATCCAGCTTTAATTGTGCTTTTATAGTGTAACAAAAGACTTAGTGGTAGTGAATAACTATAGACCTTTGGGTTTGACCTGAATAGAAGAGAAAGCTTTGCAATGAATATTGGAGAAAAGATTGTTAAAGACATAGGGGATTGGAAAGTGGGATGGAATGCAGGTTCAGTTTAGGAGCATCAGATTGGTCAAATATGACACCCCTGTAAACGACACTATCTTCTTCTAAAAAAAGAAAAAGCCAGGGATCTTATTTGTGGTTGTCCAAGTATTTGCTGTTGTGCCACATTGAAAATTATTAGTTTAGTCAGAGAAAAAAAGGATTATAGCAAGATTTTAAAAGTTAGTCTACAGGGAGCTGCTTAAAGGACATGTGATGGATTTTGTTGATAGCAAAGTTGTCAGGACTAAATATGTTGTGAGGTGGAGTCTTGTGAAGTGGGTTTTATGGCTGATTTTATTAAATATTTCCATTAGTGAAGCTGTTGCTGATGATGGACTGCGGGGAGGCATCAGCAGAGGAGGAGGCTTGGAGAGGGGAGGCAATGGAAGTTGGTTTGACGTAGAAGTGCAAGGTGATGAATTTATGGATTAAGATCAGGAATTTTTGCTGTAAATTCGAGCCTCACTGTCTGTCAGTGACATAAGTGAAGGAACCGTCTGTGTAAATCAATCACAGATGCCTTCAAGACCCTGATATAATTGTAAGTGCCATGTGCAGGCTCTCACCAGCAGCCATCAGGAAGCAGTAATATCATGGGACACAGTGATCTGGGAATCCTGGTGTAGTTCTGCCTGCAAGCTTTCAAAGAAGGAAAAAACACCAATGGAAGCAGGTCTAGAGAAATCTGGATGCTGTAAAGATTAGGAACAGAGTTATTTTCTGTTGTACACAAGATCTTGTGTTCTCTCATGCCACAGGTTTCCTG
>WAAG01070433.1:1536-16371 GCA_013390105.1 Tichodroma muraria | reverse complement strand
GTGCGGGGCTCGGAGCCCAGCAGGGTGGTCATGGCAGCGCCGAGGTCCTTGGCGGGGTCGCGGCCGGCGCCGCCGCCCGGTGGCAAGTACTCGCCGTACTCCGCGCCCCGCTCGGGCTTGTGGTTGCTGTTGAAGAGGTCGGCGAAGAGCTCGTCGTTGCAGAGCTCCAGGTTGGGCACGGCAGACATGGAGTCAATGTAGGAGCTGAAGTCGATGGCGCTCTCGTCCTCGTACATGGCCGGGGCGGCGGCGCTCAGCTCCGCCAGGTTGGTGCCGCTGCCCCCCAGGCCGCCCCCCGCCTCCCCGCCGCTCACCCCGCAGCCGCCGCGGGCCCCCGGCTTGCAGGCGGGACCCGGCCCGCCGCCGCTGCCCACCTTGGCGTCGTAGAAGTTGGCGGGCTCCAGGCACCAGCTCTTATAACATGCCGGGGAGTCCAGGCTGTAGAGAGCGGCGGCGCTCATCGGCGAGCGGGACGCGGCGCCGCACGGCCGCGGCGCGGGGGCTCCGGGGCGCGGGCACCAAACGCCGCTCCGCGACGGTCGCAGCTCCAGCCTCTGTCACGGGCAGGTGGGAGCGGGGCTGCTGCCGCTGCCGCTGCTCGCACCGCCGCCGCTGCTACTGCTCGGTGACACCGGCGCTGCCGCTGTAGCCCCGCCGTCGCCTCCCCGAGGGGGCCGATCCGGGCTCGGGTCACGCCGTGAGCAGCGATAGGAGGCGGGGATGGGACAAGGCGTCTCAGGACCTGGGAGTGAAACGCCCGCTCGGTCCCTTCTTATACGGCGCGGGCCCCGCCTCCTACCCCAGTGACGGGGAACGACTGTTCCCGGCACCCCCGGGGACCCGGGGGCGGGAGCGGGTGGGGTGCGCGGCCGCGGAGGCAGGGCTGCCGCCGCAGCGAGCTGCCACCTCCCGGCGGAGGGTGGCCGCGGTCCGAGGTGCCCCCACCACGGGCATGGGACGGTGGCGGGTGCCTTTCGGGCGCCTGCCACCCTCCCCGCACCGTCCCGTCCCTGGGGAGCGCTGCCCCGACGCCGGTACCGGCACCCCATTCCCCCGGTTGAGCGTTAATTAGTTTCCCTTTTCCAAGCGAGCCAGGGGAAAAGCTGGCTGAAAAAGCTGATTTTACCCCGCCGCCGCCAGCAGAACCACGCTGCATCCCCCCACTCGCTTCCGCAGCGGCGCCTGGGATGGAGCGATACGGGGAAGATGCTGCCTGCCCCACGCGTGTCTCTCTGTATCACCCGAGCGCCCTCCGGAGGCTCATCTCCCCTCGCTGGAGCACGGGCAGCTTCACCCGAGAAGCATGTAAATCCCTCGCTCCGGGGAGAGGGTGCCCGCTTGGATTTCTTCTGGCAGGATACTCCCGTGGGAAAGGGGTCCCTGAGGCATCATTAGCTGCCTCACGCTGTCTGCATGAAGTTGTGCCTCTTAAAAGCTTACATTAAGTTATTATGCATGTTGCCGACCCCACGGTCCCACTTACATCTCACAAACTACTACTACTAAATAGGCAAATATCAGAGAACTGAAAATACTTGCAGCTAAAAGATAAGTTTTCTAGTTACATAAGAGTTTGTAAAATCCTGGCTTCAGCCCCAGGTGCCCCATTGACTGAATTACTAAAGAAACACACAACAAAAAGCCCTTAAATTTATTTTAAAAAAATAAATTACTTATTTATTTGTCTTCCAGAAGACCCTTCTATATTTAAGGTAGGACTATCCCAGGCGCTGACTTCCCAGCCCAGCACTCAGCTGACACTGCTGGCATGGAGCTGTGCCCTGCGGAGCACAGGGCCACTCGCCCGGAGGTGGCTTTCTGGGGACCGTGGGTACGTGCCGGTCATGCCGGGCCTGCTGCCCCTCTCCGGGCAGGGCTCCATCTGCCGCCACCGCAGCTGTTGCAGGACCGCAGCTGTTTATCACAGGGGTGTGTATTTTAGCATAAGTAGCTGGGAACAAGACTGGTACATGCTCTCCCTTTGGATGTAAACTCCTCGTGGGAAGGCTTGTGGGATCAGGGTAAGTGGGCCGTGCCTGGCAGGTGGGGTTTTACATCTGGCAGGTAAGGTTTCACTTGGAGAGTTTCTCTGGCATCTAGCGCTGCCAGATGCATTATGTTTAAATAAACTTGATTTCCTTTCTCATCAGAGGATTGATCACACAACCTCTGTCAACACGCAACCTCTATCTACACCAGCATTAACCACTGAACTTGACACTGACACAAGAAATGGTTGCTTTTGTTCTTTCCACATTGTCAAAGAAATAATATGCCCCAAAGCATTTTACATGTTATTTTTTACCTTCTATTTGCCGCAGACCTTCTCTGGGGTCTATTCATGATGCACAGCTCTGCACCACCTGCCCCTGGCCTGGCTATCCAGCAGGGAACCTGGTGCTCCTGGACCCTTTTTCTCTGTGTGAAGTGTAGAGGAGTGTGTGCAGGAAGCCTGGGAAGGTAGTTCAGAAATGAGAGGCAGTCTGATATCTGCTGTCTCTCCCCTTGCTCTGCTGGAAGGGGTTAGATCTCACCCATTGGAGTCATAAAGTTGTGATTTGTCTTGGAAAGCACTCATTTAACTGTTTGCATGCAGAACTGTGTCACACTTCCAGCTCACCGAAGTCCTTACCCCAAAGGTCAGCCAGCATTGGCATGCCACTGCACCAGCCTGAACATGCCTATTTAATGCCCATCATGTGTCACTCCAAAAAAGACACTCAATTCCCAGCCAGGTCACCCGACCCCTGCTGGGCACCTTGCCTCCTGGCAATTACGTTCACAAAATCTCTCAGTAGAAGGCACAGAACTGCTGTGTAAACCATATAGCCATTCAATATAAGCCATCTGTGTCGCATCTAAGCCCCACCACGGGGGGTGCAGCATTGCCTACAGGGTCTTCAGGACCTGGAGGTGTGTTCAGAACTCGTGGTCGGACCTGTCAATGCCTGTCCCACAAACCCAGGCAGCAGGAGCCACCCCCTGGAGGGTGAGTTGGTAGTGTTTGTTGCTGAGCCTGAGATGCGTGATTTCAGGAGAATGCTCGAGGGGGTTCTCCCATGTGCCATGCACGGTGTGAAGCCCTGGGGTGCTGCAACTCCTGCAGTGAAGCATCCAGGAGCACGTGAGCAGGTGATACCTGGCACTTAGCAGAGCAGTGCACTGAAGGCAGAATGACATCCACGTTCTGCTGTTTCCTGGGGTGGATTTGTCTGGCATCTCAGCAGCTGAATCTGTTCCCATCTGCATATGCAATTTCATGAGCAGTGAAGTACAGACAAGCCCTTGATTTCCCTCTGTCCTGCTGAGTGCCTGACCCATCGAGTCACGGCTTGTCTCTGGGATTCAGTAGTTTTAAACAGCAGTAAGAAGCAGGTGATCGTCTGAATTTCAGAATAAATTCTTTAAAATTTGTTTGAGATTCATGCTCCAAATAGAGTAAAGTATTTAAACCTGGCAAGAAAGGACAAGAAACCTTTCTCTAAGCAGAAAAAAGACAAAACTTTAACTTACTCTGGGCGGCTGTCTGAATCTTGGAGAAACACCAGGACCCTGACCCCTTCAGGGATGGCAGTTAAATCACACTGTTTTCTGACTATTTTTTTCTCATAAATAGGGAACAGGCCACTCAGGGAAGGTAAGGAAACAGGCTAATGCCTCAGCATGCTCACCTCCAGTAATCCAGCCAGGCATGCAGGAATTTTTGGGACAGTGGGACTAGGAGTGTGGCGAGGCTATGCTAGTCTTGGGGAGTGTAAAGAGCTCTTCTCTGCTCTTGATATTATGGGCTTGAGACAGCACCACCAGGGCATTAGGTCCTGGAGGATTCATGGGTAAAAACAAGTTGACAGGGGGGGAAAAAGATGGAGGACTGATTTGCTGTGTTTCTTCTCCCTGCAAGAAGGAGCAGGAATGCAAGTATCCTTTCATTCTTCAGCTGGGAGCCAGCAATGGCACATGGGGGCTGACAAGGGAATGGGACACGTAAATAAGGAGGTACAGATTGTCTGGGGAGAGTCAAGAAACCTGCCTGCACACTCCTAGGGAGGGACAGTACCTGGCTGAGGTTGGTGCTGGCTCTTGTCAGGCAGCACAGTGGCTGCTGGACAGCCCCTCGCTGCCCGCTTGTGCCACCTCTGCCAGGGCTCCTGCCTCTCCCTTGTCCTGAAGCACTGACACAGTATTTTGCTTGTCACTTGTACTGTACTTGTACATCATTGCACTGATCCTGCCTGTGGCCTCCCTACTCTTAGAAGCTGAAGAACTTGATGGTAAATGGAAGGATTTTTTCCTTTTTGCTCATTCAGTTGAAGCTCTGTGTTTTGTCTCGCTGCAGGCATTTAAGCCCCGGCGGTGTCAGCCCAGGCTGGGTTTGTCCAGCTGCACCTGTGGCTGCTGAGCTGCTGAATAAGATCATCCACGTACCCAGGCTCCCAAAAGGCCAAGTGCTGCTGCATCAAAACGCCTGAGAACCTGTGCTCCTTGCTTTCTCACACTCTTTGGTGGATACTCAGACCTTTTTCCTGATACAGGTTTTGCATGAATTTCCATTCATGTGATCAAATTGACAGCTACATCTTCTGTGTAATCAAATAAAATCTTGTGTGGTATCATTTACTGGGAGTGTAATGGACAAGTAGAGTCAATGTTACCCTCTTCTGTCAAAAAGATGAGGAAAAAACCCACCCTGTAAATAAGGTGGAAACTGTAACCTAAATTTTTCCAGTCCCTTATGGCCACTCCTTCATGTTATCAGAATGGTTTGTGTTGGAAGGGACCTTAAAGGTCATCTAGTTCCAATCCTCCTGCTATGGGCCAGGACAACTTCCACTAGATCAGGCTGCTCAGAGCCCCATCCAGCCTGGCCTTGAGCATTTCCAGGGATGGAGCATCCATGCCTTTTCTGTTCCTGTGTCTCATCACTTACACAGTGAAAAATTTCCTCCTAATATCTAAATTAAACCTGACTGCTTTCAGTTTAAAACCATCCCTCCTTGTCCTGTCACTAAAGACCTTGATAAAAAGTCCCTCTCCATTTTTCCTATAAGCGCCCTTTAGGTACTGAAAGGCTGCAATAGGGTCTCCTCAGAACCTTCTCTTCCCCAGGCTGAACAACCTCTCAGCCTGCCTTCACTGGAGAGGTGCTTCAGCTCTCTGATGATCTCTGTGGTTCAAAGAACTTCCCAACCATTTTGCAACAAGAAAATACCTCTCTAAACACCCAATTCTGGACACATCTTCATTTGACATAAGGTGTGGCTCCTTGGTAGTTTTTGCTACAAGACCAGTGACACCATTTGGTGCTTGGGGTGTCTGCCAGGGTGTGACCTTTCTGCATAGGTGCCGTTTCTTACAGGCATCATAACTTAAAAATAAAATTTTTAAAGCCCATGTAATTTCCAAATGAGACACAGTATTAATAAAGTGACTCATCAGACCCTCAGCCTTGGGGAAAAAAAGAGTTTTAAAGCAGAGGTAATAAATCCTTATCCTTGATTTTGTAAAACAAGAATTTTGGGGCAAAGTGTCTCTACATATAGATGTTTACTTTCGGAAGCAGCTGGCCAAACCCGTAGGTGTGAGACCAGAAGAGCTGTAGGGAATTCCTTATTCCATGGATGAATATGAGCCCAATTCATTTTTTTTTGTGGAAAGCTCATGGGCTCCTTCCTGTGCCCAAATGTGTGCTGGTGCTGTATCACCTCTCAGCAACAGAGACCTCAAGATAACATTTAAACTGGAGGGCAGTGGTGGGGATTAAGGGGAAAAATCCTGAGCACAAGAAGCAGCATGCAGGAACCTCTCTATCAGCTGGGAAAGGAGACAGTAAGCGGCAGTTCCAGAGTTTTCATCTGGATTCAGCAGTACTATTATTCTTAGCTAGAGGGAAATTATAAAATTGGCAGGGATGGTAAGGATTAGCTTAAACATGACATCATTCTATACTTGAAGAAAAATCTAGTGAGAATATACGCTAATGTTTTATATAACTTTTTAGATACCACTAATGGATTTCCAGATGCAGTGCCCATTCATCTGGTTATTTAATCTGAGAAGGAAATACTCTGCTGTACTTGTGAATAGTTCCCAAGTTTTGTTTTGCATCATGAGACCTGATGCAGTCTCTGACTCTGACCTTCACATCATCTCAGCTCTTTTCTGGGAGCCAAATAAACCCACCTCCTAAAGCACTGAGCCCAGCAACAAGAGGTCTGCATTGTGTCAGTACCTTCCTTGCTGCTTTACAGGCTGGCTCCAGCCTTTCCATTTAGCTGCTGCATCTTACTGAGAGCAGCCAGGCCCAGACAGCAGCTGCCATTTACATGTGCTGGAGGTTATTTCCAGGACCATTCAGCTTTGTGGTGAAAGCTCCCTAAAGAAAGTTAGGGAAACTCCACTTGCTCTGCACAGGACACGTCTCATGTTGAAGACCCAGCAGCCTCGTGCTTTGCGCCTCAGCTGACACATGAGCTTGACAAACATATGACTAATAAGGGCTGATGTAGCTGAGGCTTCCCACTATTGCACTTATTCTAGGGCCAAAATGGAGCTTTAAACTGTTTAAATTGCCATGAAATTCTAAGCCTGTGTCACCATTTTTGCCTGTCTCACAGGTTTTCACCCCCAGCCTGAGGGGCTGTTCGCCGTGGACCTCAGGGCGCAGAGAGCACTGGGTGGTGACCCCCAGCCCGTCCCCCAGGAAGGGCCAGGCTGCACTCCAACTCCCCTTCCCAAAGGCCAAGGAGGGAGGCCTGCTGTGCACAAACTTCTGCTGTCGCTGAGGATATCAAAAGTCCTAGGAGAAGAGCCTCGTTAAAGTATAAACCTAAACTTTGTCCTCTGCGGTGCAGGTCAAAGTACCCAATAACCATCTAAGGTATGTACCAGAAGTGCCATTAAACACCTTGTTCACCCAGCCACTTAATTTCTGAATGTCCCCTGCCTTTTCATGTTGCCTTTTTTTATTGTGCTTTAAACTTTCTTCTATTTGTAGAGTGACAGCATGAAAGCCAGGGTACCTCACCTGACCAAGTTTTAGTCATAAGATTGCAGTCCTAATTGTTAGCAGAGATCAAAAGAACAAGACACCATGACATCTTACTGAAGTGTATATAAAAGCAGACTGTGTCAAACTCTTTTATTAAAAAAAACCCACCTTACTGTCCACTAATTATCATCTCTATAAATGGGTAAATGTGGAAGCTTTAAACTGTCCTAAATTAACTTTTGAAATGAGATATATAGCTGAAAGTTTATTTTTATTTTTAAATATTTCCTCTACAAAAATACATTTGAACAACATATTTAATCAATAAAGTGATGAAATGTTTTGAATTTCTTGATTTAGAATACTATTACACAAACCATTCAGTATGTTTATTAAGAAGAAAAGGTAACAAATAGTAATTGTTGCTGGAAAGTATCTGAAAAAGCTCCCTCCCTATTCTTCAGGCCTCAGCAACCTTCCTCATTATGAGCTTTTCATGGAGTTGTATCCAGAAGGCAGATTTCTCTACTCTCCAGCTGACAGATTCATTTGAGATTGGTGCCAGCGGCAGACATGGCCCTCAGCAAAACTAGAACTGCCCCACTGCCACAGAGGCAAGAGAGAAATCTTGTAGGCAGTGAAAGGGCAAAGACTAATTTTGATTACACCCTTTATGATAACTATTAAAACCCTCAATGGAATCTATATCCTACAGTAAATCTGGGTAATGAGCAACAGTAGTGTTTGAGAGAATTCTCTTTCTCCCTCACTGCCCATGATGCAGTTCAACCTCAGCTGGGAGCTCAGCCCCACAGCTGCTCCTCAATCCCCCCAGAGAGAACTGCGAAGTGAGAAAACTTGGGGACTGAGATCAAGACAGGTAGTAGGTTAAAGCAAAAGCTGTGCACACAAGCAAAGCAAAAGAAGGAATTCATTCACCACTTCCCATGGGCAGCCTGCTGGTCAGCCCTTCCCAGGAAAGCTGGGATGACAGTCACTTGGGAAGACAAATGCCATCACTCTGAACATCTCCCCCTCCTTCTCCTTCTTCCCCCAGCTCTACATGCTGAGCATAACATCCTATGGTATGTGATAGCCCTCGGGTCAGCTGGAGTCAGCTATCCTGGCTGGGCACCCCTCGACTCCTCATGGTGTGAGAGGCAGAAGAGGCCTTGGCTCTGTGCAAGCCCTGCTCAGGAACACTGAAACATCCCAGTTTCCAGCACAAATCCAAACCACAGCCCCACTCCAAAAAGAAGAAAGAAAACGAACTCAATCCCAGCCAAACCCAGCACACCTGAGAACTGTCTGCTGGAGAGTCAGATCTGGCACAACCTCCACAGTCTGGCATATGCAAATTCCAAAGTGCAGCAGCCATTCCTGTGCTGTGCTGCAGTTATGGCAAGAAGCTTACCATGCCCAGCTCTGTCGGCAGTCACTACTTCTGGCTTGGGCCAAACAATAATTTGGGAATAACACCGCGTAAGCAGTCCAGACTTTCAAAGGACAAAGATAATGGTATAACCTCTAATTGCTAAAAACAAGTCTCATCATTACAATCTTGTTATCCAGTAATGAAAAAGCTGTTCAGATACTTCAGGTGTTACCTAGAATGAAGAGCCATTTTCTGTTTAATTTCACCATGTGGTTCACTGATACTACTGATATGAAAATCTTCAAGTTTTAGCTACAAATAATATGTGTCTGCAGAATGGTTTCAGTTGACTGTCATCAAGGTCTCAGCAGAAGAAAAGCACAGACTCACTACATCACTACACTGATGCCCACAAGTTTGTGGGGTATGAACTTGTGCTTTCCACTGAGGGATCTCAGTGCTTTTCAAATAAATCTTTAAGCTCTATAGCCTCTCCAGTTCTTTCTACATTGATTTTAACACAAAGACAATAAAGCTGCTTTGTTACACACAAGAAAAATAATTAAAAAAAAAAAGAAACAAAAATCACCGTCTGAATATAGCTTTAATACAAAAAATTTATTTTCCCTATTAGTCAAGTTAACTGGTGATAAAAGTAGTTAAGAGTTTTTTCCTTTTTGGCCTTAAAATTCTGATCTGGTTGCAGCTGTGTTTTAGGGTACAGGTCCCTTGGCAAGACAGGGTTGTAGATGGCAGTTCCTCACATCCAGGGTTCCCATCCTTCCCAGACTCTGCCAAGAATATTGGGGTCTGTCGCTTGATTGATGAGGCATCTCACTTGGGTCTCCTCTGAAAGTCCATCCTCTGGCTCTTTGGCTCTGATATCATAATTAGAGTTACCACGAGCCACAGCTGTAAAATCATTGTAAGCAGGCGACTTCTCATGGCCCAGGCGCAGTTCATCGCTGAAATTGAGAACACAAAAACAAGCTCTTACTAAAAGAAACAAGCAAGAAATCTGAGATGGATTTTTAAATAAAAACAGCACTTGAAAAATAAAGCTTGAATTGAGATCAAGATGTGGAAGCTGCTCAAGAGCTGTAGAAGGCTGGGCAAGTGAGGACTGGTGGTTTCAGGGGTCCTCTACTAGTGGGTATTTACCATGATTATGCCAACCTCGTCAAAGGTCTCCAGCTGAAAGAAGGATACAGTGGTTCATGTCCAAGCTGTTGATCTCTTCACCTGCTCCATGATTTGTGCCTATAACAAGTATTTTGCTGCCTTTTCCAGTTCAGCCTTGACAGCAAAAGGGACTCCTCCCAAATCCTGCACTTCTCAATATTTGTATGGTTTTAAAACAGGCTTGCTTTCTTTGCTTTTCTGTCTTTCCCCTGATTAATCCGAAATGACTTTTTAAGAGAGGATGGAAGGGATTAATTGTACTTTTAACTGAACTTAAAAGACATTCTGGCTTGAGCCAGACTTGACTAGACTGACATAAATAACCTGAGAATGCCACCCGATTTGATGGTTCTCATAAGCAGCTTTTCTCCATGCCTCCCCTACAACTGCTACAGGTTCCATTTCAAGCAATCCTCCATAAGAAGCATATATGAATTTAAATATTATCCCTACCCTAAAAGCAGTGGAGACAAACATAAAGAACAGTCAGGCTGAGGAGTATGAGATTAAGCAGCCTGACAGGGAGGGGAGGCATGTGTTGCCAGGAGCAGTAAAACTGCTCAGAAGGCCTGAGCTGGAACAAGAAAACTCACAGGGAGATATCTGGTGTTTTGGCTGGCAGGGTGATTCAGAGAGCTTGTACATGGACCAAAATGATTCTGACAGAAGGTTTGCTGAAATTTTGCCCTGTCTCGTCTGTTCCTAGCTGCCATTCTATCCAAAGGGAGCAAAATCTGACACAGGAGCCTTCCAAAGCTCTTAGTGGAGCAGTTTAAAGCAAAAGGAGAGCATCTTACCAAGTGATTATTGCTGGATTGGCACCTGTAAGCTTTCTTCTGACATAGCTGACCTTTTGCAAAGGGTACCAGTTTACTTCAGATGTGTTTATTTCCTTAATCCACGTGCCTCCTTTTTTCAGCTGTCTTTGTTCAAAGTTCTAAGGAGAAAACATATTTGTCCCATTTATCATAAATCACACACTTGAGAAAGGCTTTTAAGCCGCAGATCATAGCAAGTCAAGCCAGTATCTTAACTGCAGATGCAGTGGAGGACAAAGCAGTGAGATAATATCTAACTTGCCTATGACTTTAATTTACAGCTGAAGTTACTGAAGTGGAACTAGTTTCAGATTTTTTTCTCTGTTAACTATTAATTTGATATATACAGTGTTGTTACGTAAATTTAAGAGGTTGAATGCAAGAAGTTGAAAATATTTATGCTGGTGCCATAAGTGGCATAATGTGATCAGGAGTTATCCATGTCTTTAGGATTATCATGAAAGATAAAGAACAGTACACTGATAACACAGACATATGCTACTATTTTTTGTGCATCAATACAGAATTCTGTCATTTTAAATACTTTTAAGTTCAGTTTCTCTGAGAACTTAATAAAACAAAGAAATATAAAAGGAGTACTGAGAGTGAGCCTCAAGGAATACTTCCTTTTTCATCAGTTTTATTCTTATTACAGTTTAAGAATTTTCACATGAAGAAAAATGAAAGAAGACAAAATCCCACCTTCCAGTCCAAAGAAGGCTCTTTCACAAACACGTCCATGGTGCTGATGAGGAGGTCGGGATCTGAACGATAAGCCCTCAGGGCATGCACCATCACGCTGTAAATGAGTCCCCACTCTTTCACTGGCATCATCAGATTAACGAACTGGCGAGTCAGGCGAAAGGGCATCAACTCAGGCACACTCAAAAACTAGCCAAGGGGAAGGACAGTCAAAAGAAAACAAGAAATAAGCTTTGAAACTGAAGGATTAGATGGGAATATTTTATTCTTCTTAAGCTTTGAAACCCTCTTTGTCACTTCACTGAAAATAATGTGCAAAGTAGAACTGAACCAAGTTGTGACATCAAAGCTCTAGTCATGAGTATTCAGTGGCAGTGGTTGAAACCATGGGTGAACTATGTAAAACATCACCATATTCACTCTGTGGAGTTCTACAGCTCACTGCTTGTGAGAATATCTGGACTCAGATATTTTATTCAATTAACTAGAAATAACTTGTAGAGATTATTTTGCACCAGAACAATGGCAACTGAAGAGCATCAAATTTAGTACTGAGAACACATGCGTAATCGCACATAACAAATGCAAAAGCTGTAACAAATTAGTTGAAAACAAATACCTGTGTGGCTGCACCAAAAGCGTATCCAAAGTCTATTCCCACCATGCCACCTGTCTCCTTGTTAATCATGAAGTTGGACAGATGCCGGTCTCCAATCCCAAGTATCCAGTGGCTGATGCACATCAGTGCGTGGGAGCTGGCAAAATGGGAGCGCAGGGCCAGGAAGGCCTCGGGAGATGCGCTCATTTTCACAAAGGCTCGCCTTAACAAAACAGAACAGAACTCGTTGAATGCAGAGAAGCACCAACATTTGTTTCACAATGTGCAGCCATCATCAGCAGCACTTACCGAAGCAGGTCTTCTGGAACGATGCTCTCCCTGCTTCTGAAGGATGTGACTGCTTCTGTACGGCTGGCATTTCTGCAAAGCAGTGGAGAAATAAAGGTGGCTGCTGAAATAACAGCCCATAATAAGGATTTTGGAAGTCAAGATATGCTCGTGATGGCAGCAGTGTGCAGTGCTTACACCAGTAAACAGTACAGCAAGCCACAAAGGGTTCATCCCCCAAACTTTATCTGACATTAGAAGTGCCTCATCCTCCCTCTTTCTCCCAACAGTTATTTCCAAGACTGACATTGCTAAAAACAAAAGGCTATGTGGTTTTGTGTATTTTCCTCCAAATTAAGTTGAGGGTGAAGTTTTAGTAAAGCAATACAATCATGTTCTTTCTGGCTGGACAGTCTCTTCCAAGCAGAGGAATTAAAGCCCCAGTTAGATCTCTCAGCAGCAGGCTGAGCCTATACTGACACTAGAAAGTAGTGCAGTGGAGGAGAAGCAACAGAACTAAAGAGCTGGTGCTGAGGGCACTCATGCCATGCAGATTTGGGGAAGGAGGCTTTGTCCTAGCCCATATGCAGTTCTGAATGCTGGTGAGAGCTGAAATGTGCCGTGTGCTTTCCTTCCAGTCTACTTTCCTCTGAAAGGAGCGGAGCTGAGAAAGAGAGGATAGCCCTTTGATGCAGCAGACTGAAGATGAGTGGGGGTGATTGAGAATTACTCCAAAAGCACATTCTGGATCTGGATCTACTTGAATACAAGTATTAATTCAGTTAAACAAGTGAAAGTTATCCTTTAAAAAGCAAGACACTTGCTTAAGCAGGTTATGAGCTTTTAAGAAATGCTCTGGACACTTTGCTTTACCAGCCACAGTGCTAGATCTAGGTAGGTGTGGAAATTCCTCTGAGGGAATGTTCAAGTCAAGACCTAAACCATCAAATATTCTTAAATTCTCAGTGAATCATGGTGACTTTCTCCTTCCAACTTTAGCAGATGCTCAGGCTCTGAGGCAGCCTACCTAACTGCATAATCAGGAACAAGACGCCTAGAAAATAAAGTTGAAGAGCAGCATCTGCTTCTAGACACTTTCTGAAGGAAGTGAGCAAGCTTCTGGAAGCATTCCTGTACTCTGGTAGGATTTTTGGCAGGAGGAATTTCGCAGAGCATATCCAGGAAGACAAAGCAGTAAAATGAGCAAAAATCAGATCTAGCCATCATATTATAATGCAGATCATACTTTTTTCTTGGAATTTCTACATCTCTGTGTGTGTGTGCACACTCTGGCTTCTACATTTCACCCGCAGTTCTCTTTTGAAACCTACCTGTACATAGCATGGTATCGAGAGATGCCCTGTGCTTTCCCACCCATCCTGGATAGCCACTCAGAATAGGTAGCACGAGGTCCGCTTGGGCTAGGGACAAAAAAACAAAAGCCGCGATGATTTCACCACTCTCTGATTATCCACAGGCTGTGTGCTGCTCTGACCCATGAGATTTTTATGCAAAGGAAATGCCAGGAAGCTACAGCCCACATTAATTTTAGTCTTGCTATGGAAATGAAGTTTATGCTGAGTATAGGCTGATCCATTCATCTCCTTCCCCCCAGCTTTGAACGCACTTCAGTCATATCTGACAGAAGATCAGACATCTCAAAAGTGTTAGTTTGTCAACAGGTACTGTGAGTACCCCCAGAAGAAAGATCCCAAATAATTTCTCCAGGGAGGGAAAGATATATTTGACAGTCTTGTAGCCTTTGAGGAACATTATGTAGTCCACCACAGTACATGCTGCCCTTTGTCCTTCCAAATGGGCAAGGAATGCAGGAAGGCAGTTTGGTATCTCCTCAGTGTGCACAAGAGAGGAGGAATGGGTGCTTGAACTTGGAGTACTAATCCATAAGAAGCCAGTATTCATTAGTTGCACTGCTTATGAAATAATTTGATATTTTTCTCCCATCTTAACTAAATACATCAGACCTTAAACTTCAATTTCAGAGAGGCAGCAACTTAGCTGAGCAGCCACCTTCTCTCTTCCTTCCAAAGCATGTTTCGAGATCGAGAATGCCATTTCAATTAAAGAAGCGCTTATCAGTTACAGACTGTAGCCCACCACTTTGGGATAAAGAAAAGATTTAAAAAATTTAGAAAAGTTGTTCCCCCACCCCAACCAAAATTTTCCTTTCTGAGTACTGTCACTTAACCAAAGCTCAGTACAAAATGTCTTAATTGTCTTGACTGAATAACATATGGGAAAATATTTAAGGCTATATATACAGTAAAGCAAAGGTTGTTTTTTTAAATGAATTATGACCTGCTTTTAGAAAGACACTGATCTTCTACATTGAGCATACTCATAAATTTCCTCCCCTCATGAGATGGTTCCATGTGAGTCTTCCTTCACTTTCCCACTCAGTGAATTGAGATCAACATAATACCACTGCTGTTCACAACAGTGAATCAGACAGCAGTAATGCAGGAACTCTAGCAGTTCCTAAGCTGCTCACAAATCAAATAATCATAGAAATAAAGACTCTTTGGAGTCCAACCTCCACGCTGGAGTTTCCTCCAACCTGCCCCATAAATGTTAACTAGTAAAAATAAATGGTGACAACACCACTCAGACAAACCCAAACAGAGATTATGTAACTAAGAACCATGTTTGTAAATTAAACTACATTTCTAAATTCCAGGACAGAACTAGGCTGAAATGCAAGAACTAAATCAATTTTACAAATATTCAACCTGCAATTACAATCATGAGAAAGCACGAAAATTTATTCAAACTCAGCATTTGTAACAAATCGGAGAGAGAGCTCTGTTACAGTTGTGTTCTGTGCATTTGCTGCCTATTTCCACCCCCCAACACTGACTCACTG